>JASANB010002610.1:0-41772 GCA_030248155.1 Sabatieria punctata
ATAACATTCGGACCCCGTTACACCCTCCGCATTTGTCAGTATTTAATTCGAGTCAATTTTTGTCTTGTAAACACTGTTTTGAATTGTCACATAAGAAGCAAATGATAAATACAGACCAGTAAGACTGCGTAAAAAGACAGCAGCAAAAATAATCGTTCATTTCTAATCACACTTTGTAATAGCTTTGCAGTTGTTTGTGAATTTTGTGGAATTTTGGTCGCTTAGCAGGCTCCTCGTCCCAGCATTTACCCAACAGTTGTACGAACACTTCAGGCGTTCCGGTCGGTGCGGTCATACGATAAAATCGGACTGTCAATCGATCTCTCACTTGCGCATTGCTCAATCCTGGGTAGGGCTCTCTGCCGTCTGCCATTATCTCCCACACCAGCACTCCATAACTCCATATGTCGGTTTCAGGTGAAAATTGTCCTTAAACACTCACACATACAGTATATCAGTTGAAGCAACGCTAAGAATTCATACCATTTCTCAATGTTTCAGGGGCTAGCCACTTAATCGGCATCTTGGAACCCTTCTTTTCTTGATAACTCGATGTATCCAATACACTCAGCCCGAAGTCGGCGATTTTTATGTGGTCTCTTGATTTCATCAGACAGTTTCTTGCGGCGATGTCTCTATGCAGGCACTTGTGAGTCTCCAAATAGCGTAGTCCGGCGGCCGCTTGTATACAGAATCCGATTCGATGCTCCAGTCTCACTTGAACTGTGTGTCGACGCAGAAAGTTGAGCAACGAGCCGCCCGGCAGATACTCCATCACGATCATCAGTGGCTCTTGTAACGCCGCCACTCCCAGCACTTTGACTACATGCTCGTGGTCGAACTGGCGCATTGTGTTGAACTCATTTAAAAACTGAATTTTGGCCGCTCTCCCTTCCTCCGTATTGGTGGTTCGGTGCGCAATCTTGACAGCCACGTGCGTCCAGGCCGCCTGCTCGCTCTGTACCAGCACTCCCTGCCGCACCTCTCCAAATGCGCCCTCGCCCAACTGCTTCAGCAAACGAACCTGGTCGTGATGCAACTGCCACGGCCGTCTCTTGATTGGTGTCTTCAGAACAACGCCGTCACTACTCAGAGGTGTAGTTGTCGCTCTATACCACTCTATCATGTCTGTGACCGAGTCGAATAAATGAAATCCAACGTGGACTCGACCTGCAAGCAACCGCTGCTTTTCCTAGTACGTAATACCACAGAAACGACAGTAAAGCTTATTGTACCTTTTTTAGTTTCAGCAATCAAGTAGTGTTTAACCTCATTATTCCAGCGCACTGATAAACTGGCTGCAACTTGGCTGCTGGCTGCTGTAAATCGATCTGATTCTCTAGTCAAAAAGTCACCGTTCTTCATCAGCAATTCACCCAGAGTTTCCTTCCGCAGCATTCCGTGGTAAAACGGATCATCTATGACGGAACGACGTCGTTCGGTGGCACCACGTGAAATATGCATCGCCCCGTCCGGCACCTTCTCGTCCGGAATCAACGTGTTGAATCCTCGAACTTGCTTTACGCTCACCTTGCTCACCTTTTGACTCTTCCATATCAGCACTCCTTTGACCAATCGCTGAATGCCGTCCACTGCCCCCTGTATGGCCGGGTAACTGGCTTTCTCTTTGATGGAGTGACTGCGCGTAAAGTATTCATCATCTGACATCACTGCTGGCCTGCGCTTAGGCGCCTTCAGCGATGACGTCATCATGCTAGATTCTTGAGACCTGCATATCGGCGCGCTGCGTTCAACGGCAGATCTAACCGACTCGATCGTAGACGTGCTGGACAGCGAGGACATGGCACTTTTTGCTTCTCTCAACGACACGTCAACAATATCTTCGTCCTTAACTGCTCCAGACCATTGCCGCCTTTGCGCTGGCTCACTACTTTCCACTGCCTCTTTCAGCATTGCGTCCCCTTGGTGCTGCTGTGTTTGCGCTGGTTCACTACTTTCCACTGGGTCTTTCAGCCTTGCGTCCTCTTGGTGGTGCTGTGTTTGCGCTGGTTCACTAGTTTTCACTGGTTTTTTCAGCGTTGCGTCCTCTTGGTGGTGCTGTTTTTGCGCTGGTTCACTAGTTTTCACTGGTTTTTTCAGCCTTGCGTCCTCTTGATGGTGCTGTGTTTGCGCTGGTTCCACTAGTCTTCACTGGTTCTTTCAGTCTTGCGACCTCTTGGTGGTGCTGTTTTTGCGCTGGTTCACTAGTTTTCACTGGTTCTTTCAGCCTTGCGACCTCTTGGTGGTGCTGTTTTTGCGCTGGTTCACTAGTTTTCACTGGCTTTTTCTGCCTTGCGTCCTCTTGATGGCGCTGTGTTTGCGCTGGTTCACTAGTTTTCACTGGTTCTTTCAGCTTTCTGTCTCCTTGGGTTTGCACTGGTTCTTTCAGCTTTGTGTCGCCTTCGAATCGCTGCTTTTGCGGTGGCGGACCTTGTTTCGGCTTAGTTTCAGTCACCGCCGTATCAACTTTGACCCTCGCGATTGGTGTGATTGTTCTTGGCCGCTCCAACAGTTTATTGACCGGCGTCTCAACTTTAATCATTCCTTTTTGCTTCTCTTGCACAATGCGCTGTTGCTGTTTGCGTTGCCATTCGGCCGCCAAGTCCACTTCGGTTAGTTCTCCACCGCGGCACTCGCCTTTTATCGGAATATACTCTTCATGTAGTGTTTGTATTTTGGTTTGCGATCGGACAGATACGAATGCAGGTTGACCAACTAAAAAGGTAGACTGTGGATTAGCCCGCTGACTCAACGGCAAGATGTATGTGGATAAGACTGGACGCTGTTGAGCCGGTTGATTATTAGAAGCGCCAGCCATTGAATCAAGTTAGTCTTATAAACAGTTGTACCAAGTAAGAACACAACAAAAACAACAATAATTACACTATAATAATTATAGAGCAACACACCAAAAATTTCTCGTTTCAGTCAGTACATATGCTGCTTTGCTAGATTTATAACTGATACTGTAGTACTAATGATTTCAAAAGGGTGCAGAAAAAACCACGTGGAAAGAAACTTGATATTTAATAGCAAGCATCAATCCCCTCTCAATAGAGCGGGTCCAGCTTCAGGTGGTGGGTGATCGTTTGAAGGGTCGAGAGCAAATTTGGGCTGGGCAAACCCCCCGAGCCCCGCCCATGTACTGTATGTCCCCAGCCCCCCCCCCCCCTCTGCTCACCGGATGTGGCGTAGGGGAACAACTGTTTAAAATGAATTTCTTCGTAATCCATGTGACGTTTATGCTCTTTATCTATAGGCGACAATCGCTGTAATTATCGTTAAGTAGCTCGCAAAAACATTTATCTTCCGACGTTTGCTCCATCTTGTACTGTAGGTACTTTTTTCGACAAGACAACGAACTCGATGCAATTTCAGACTGGTTGTTCCGATGTTTCTGCGCGTGTAATTTTAACTGTTTTCAGCAACTGAATCGAAGGATAGCGACACCGAATCGAAGCACGAAATGGAAAGTGAGAGTTCCAACACTCCGGAAAACGAGGCTGTCATTTTACCTTGTGACGTAAACTGTGCTTCCTTTCCAGTATAAAGCTCATTTTCAACTTCGGTTTGCTTTGTGTGTCGGTCGGCTTTGACTGCGCATATACTTGAGGTCTATTCATACTTGTGTACAAAAAATCACCTGGCGACTTTTCTGTAGGGCGACACGTTTGTAATTTACGCACCAACACGCCGCGCCACATCTTTAAGGGGTTGTTGTAGGCCGAAGCTGTAACGTGGCGTGTTGGTGCGTAAATTACAAACGTGTCGCCCTACATTTTTTTCTTGGCACGAGTGTGAACAGACCTTGCCGTTATTGTATCTACATGTGACATGTGTGCACGTAGTGTCTATTGTATGTACTAGTAGTTCTGCCATCTTTTTTAGCCGCCAAAGGCTGGACTTCAGCCAGATTTGTTGCAGTATTTGCAGTCACAACCAGACATGGGAAAAGGGGGCACACGGGTGGTTGGCCCATCTCAGGCTCTGACCTACTCCCCCCACGCCGGCCGCTACCCCCTCAGGAATTTTTTGGAAGAATTTTGTATTGAAAATATTCGATTAGGTGTAAATGAGCTCAGAATTTATTTTAATGAAAATATGCGTTAAAAACCCTTGATTTTAGCAAAAAATCGGACTTTTTGGCTTACCACCCCTCAGCCCCCTCAGGCGCTCCTACCCCTTCAGCCCCCTCTCAGGAGTGAAAATTCTACCCGCCTCAGGCGAAATGTTAGGCCCATGTCTGGTAACAACTGGAAGTGATTTTCTGCGACCTCAGCCTGCCATCACTGCTTACAGAAGTGAGAACTGCGTGTATTTGAGACCCGCTAGAACGATTGCTCTCCTGTTTTAATGAGCTTACTTTGTCGTCTGACACCTAAGTACCGGCTTTGTTTGTTAGATCTTTGAAAATGGGCGGCAGGGGACCACTGCTAGAGCTAAGTTTCCGAAAACCTTGGTCTCCAAAAACGCATTCAGTGTCAATTTGTCGGGTTTAGCACAAAATCTAATTTACTCTGTTCTAGCCATTTTTCGTCCTAGAATGAATAACTTATTCAGTTTGCTTATTACGTCCGAACAGTTCACTTCTATTATCCAAGTTTCATTCACATTGCATTTGCGTTTTTCTGTACGTACTTCAAACTGTTAGTTTTTAGTGTGCTGTGTTTTTCACTTATTATTTGCTGCAGTTTCACCAAAATTTTATACAGAAAATAGAATGCTGAAAAATCATACATACGTAGGCACAGGTACATGTAAAATGGGTCTGCCTCCACCAATTTGGGTCGAGATCACCGCTCCGACTCCGAGACGATTTTTCCACGATTTTGGCTGTATCTGAGCTCATCATATTAGTAGCACTTTTTTCCATTTTAGCCCAGAATACCGATTTTTGCGCGTTTTTACTAATCTTACCTCCTCCCCAGCCTTTCGGGAGTTAATCTGTTACCTACTGTACTTATTACTGAAAATTGTTTCTTTCTCTTCACATTTCTCTTTGCGAATGATGGGTGAAGGTTGGATTTGATTCACGGAAAAGCAGCATGGATGTAGGTAAAAGCACAGGCGATGGTGAGATAGACGGCAGTTGCCTCAGAGTACTCCTTATCTTGTCTTTTCTTTGTTCTCATAGCAATCACGTACAAATTCGAGGACACTTTCCGTTTTTTAATGCGACTTGGCTTTTGGGACACTCTAAATTTTCTCTTAGAGTAAAATCTGTCAGTTAACACCATATATGGCATCGATACCATGTACGTATCATACCCTTCCTACCCTTGGCCATGGGTGCCGCCGGTACCATCTATGGTACCAGTACCATATGGCCCCAATTTGAATGGAGTAGTGCTTACTATACGTACATACAGTGTTGGCGGTAAAAAATACCTGGTCTTTCTTCGATTGTTCCGAATAAGTTGAATGGATGCCATTCCGTCAGTTTTCAAACGAATGAAAAGATTTTTTTGGCACGATTATTATGATTGCCTAAAGGTTTGTTTTGACCAAGTCCTAGCGTGCTAGTCTTCTGTAGCTATGAGTTTTTGCCCTATCCGAAATGAAGACGACACGAATATTCAGTGTAGGTAGTACGTAGGTAGGGGTAGGTGCTGTACGTGGCGTTAAGTGTCTGACTGCATTAATAGCCAGTAAAAGGAAGTCCATTCCTCTATAAACGCCTTGTCCATCAATTTGTCTGACGAGAATCCACACAAAACTAATGTAATGTAGCAGCGCCAACCGGCAATGCGTCAGCATGTTGTTTTACCTACGTACAATTACTTACAGACAGGCCGGACCCCCGATCGCCCCAATACGATTTTTCTGCCCCCTCCGATTTTGCTGGCAAATGAATTTCAGACACAAAAATCCCTAAAATCGCTGGTAAAACCACATTTTGGATCTATATAGCCCAAATTAGTGATTTTTAAGATTTTAATCCAAAATTGTGATTTTTAGCGTTTTTAGTACTCAACCCTCCTCCCCTAGAATATGAGCTCAGACCCCCTCAACCCTGCTCCCCTATTGGCGAATGACCTGGTACAAGTATGCGTACAGTGAATTGTTTCACTTTAAGTACGGTCTGGGTCTGCTTCATACAAAGCAAGAAAGTGATGTCTAGAAAGCTAAATTTTACCGTTTTGAGCAGACCGTCAAATAAACAAGAAGACAGCTATGCTATGCACCTGAGATTGGTGGGCAAAGAAAGCGTTTGTATATAACGGCCATTGACACTTGAGATACAGTAGTAAAGAGCCAGCAATAGACAAAGAACAGCGGCGGTTAACATAATCGAACAGACCAGACAAGTTTGTTTGAGCGTCCGTTCGCTCATTCATTCGTGATCGTGGGAGATCAATTTTATGAAATCCTAATTGCTTGCCTCTGAGCCTAACCCATTAATAGCATACTTTGCGCCTTGAGGTCTTACCTCTCACTTTCCAGCTTACCAGTAGATCCTGCGGCCAAATTCTGGCGCGTCAAAGCTTTTGGAACTACGCGCAAAACGTACCTAAGTTTACGGACTGCAAAAATTGCACTGTCATCAGCGAGAAAATCGTGGACAAACGTTATGTTTTACCTTCAATTCAAACGCGGTATTTGCTATATCCGTCAGCGTAAGAACTATTTCAATGCTATTATGTTCGGCTGCCTGCGTACGTACTGTACATCCTACTAATTATGCAAATTTTCAAAAGACTACAGGCTTTTTAGAGGTCCAAGGTATGCAGTAAATTTTCACTCAAAATTCTGTTTTATCAGCTTGGTGTTTTATGAATTGCGCAATGTTCTGACGAATAAACGGTTTGACCACATAACTTTCAAGCAACCCTAAATTAAGATAAATTTTATGAAAATCTTTAGGCAAATCTTTCAAAAAGCAGCTTTCCCATCCAAACAATTCTGACACTCTTTCGGCAAATCTTTCAAAATGCAGCTTTTCCCGTCCAAAAATCCTACACTCTGTAGGAAAATCTTTCAAAAAACAGCTTTACCTTCTAAATTTTTCTGACACTCTTTAAGCTAATCTTTCAAAAAACAGCTTTCCCTTCCAAAGAATTCTGACGCTCTTAAGGCAAATCTTTCAAAAAGCAGCTTTCCCTTCCAAATAAATGTGACGCTGGGTGCCACAGGCTACTACCGATCTGAGGGGCAGTAGCAGGCAGTCTGATGACGAAAAAGTTGTGTCCCCAGCTTTGGCCAGGAACTGAATTGCACAAAATTTGACTGGAACACAACGTGGCACAGCGATTACACGTAAGTCCGCGCCAACGACCAACTTGTGACTGGTTGAAAATGGAGTGCTTTCAGGTCCGACCAAAATCGAGCGATTGGCTACGATGTGTTGCTTTTGGCCAGCTCGTGTGTGGAATTCATTTTATATGCGTCCTGCTTTTAGTACTGTCTGGTGTCGCCTACCATAGCTACTTGGTGAGCCGCAACTACAGGATGTCCTGCTGGCAGGTAGAATGCTTCTTTGTTCTGCGCAATAAAATAAAGTGTATTCAGACGAGCAACAACCGGAATCAACCGGTTCGAGTACTCTGGGGCCTCCACTGCCTTCAGTAGTACAGCAACCGTGGAACAACAGGATGGCGCGGGCCAGCAGAACAGCTCAACTAAGCAGTGCATCAAAAGCTCGGTCGCATCAGCTCCTCAGTGAATAACTCGTCTCAAACTCGTCTCGCCCGGCCTGGCCTATGCCTGGTCTTTGCTTGTTGCTTTGGATCTTTCTTTCTTTCTTGAATAAACTCACTCACTCACTCACAAGTCAAAACATAACACTGTATTTCCTCTGTATTGGTTACTTATTAACCTTTTGTTACACACCGCCCAAAAATCGTATCGGAAGTCCGCCAAATCAGTATCGGCCGCCGATATTTATCGGGAAAAACTATCGGAAAACCGATAGGCTTTTTGGCGGGCATGACAAAAAATGGACAAACCCTTCCGTCGATATTGGTATCAGTTTAACGCGCGATTATTACAAAAACGATAGTTAATAAATCGAAATTGGCCTATTTCCGATCCCAACTATCGGGATCGGATTTGGGGTAGCGGACATGTATTGGACGGCCGCCGCCCAAAAGATGACCACTCCTGTAGGATCAGGTGTGTAACAAAGGGTTAAGAAGTCGGCTGAGCCAAAACAGATATAATGAGAGCGCATTTGCAACTACCATTGCTTTTACGTTAAATAACTGACTCTCAGTATACCTCCGTACAGTCCTACCTTTTTAAGAGCCGGTATGTTTTAGGCTAGGGTACGTACTGTATGTTGTTGCGTCTCAAACCGATCTTTAAGCGTCTTCTTCTGTTAGTTTGTGTTATTCAAACTTAGATGTTGTAATTATACGCAAAAGTGCGTTGTTGTGATGGCAATGTGTGGCGTAGATGTAAGTGTATTATTTCTGCCTACACAGTGCATCCTTTTGATTCTAGCCAGACCACTCGAACGCCCAGTCAGTGTCGGTTCGTAGCGACCAGTCGTCAATGCTGTGGCTGGACGAATCGGAGAACAGTTTGTGCGAATTCACTCAGTCCTCGGTAGACCACACTCAACTGCACTGCGAAGAGACGTGGCGCTCCGTCTACTCCCGCTCAACAGTCTATTCTCGTTGTCTCTCTGACTTGTTCGCTCACACTGCATCACACCACTCGCTCACTCCAGCCAACTCCAACCGACTGCAGGAGTCGGACTCAGTACAGCAACCTGCAACCCCCATACAACCGGCAGAAGAGAGTGCCATCAATCACACGTTCTCTGATGTCCCTGGCAAAGCAGAGGTCATCCATTTTGGTGATCCGATACAAGTGAGATTGTTGGTGCCGTCTGAGAAAACGCGCAAGGCCTACAAGGTGGCTCTGACTCGGAAAACATACAACTTGTTGACTTTACGTGCAGTCAAACCGAAGCAATTCGTAGACCGTGCACTTGACGTAGTAAGTAAATGGCTTCAACTTAAACTGAACTTGGGTAGCATTTGTCAGTTTTGGTTGGTGTTCTAGGAACCGTCGAGCTCTTACATTGAGAGAGCCGTGAGAGGGTACAAACAGAGACAGATCAGACAAGTGGTGGCTGATCCGTTGGAGCAGTGTGTGGTGCGGTTGTGCATAGTAGAAGGGAGTCTGAGGAAAGTGGGCCCGGCAACAATCACAAACGCAGCGCTGGAGGCGGTGCAGCGCGCAAGAAAGCCGCCCAATCAGTGGCATTCGGTCTACTCGGGTCCGCCACTCGACAGTCGGACAATGAGGGTGAAGGATGTGCGGAAGCAACACTCGCCTTTGCCTCTTAAAGCAGCTGTCTACGACGTTCGAACGCAAGCGCAGAGTGTGCAGACTGTCAAACGTTGCTTGATTGAACTCGGATCGCCCGTGCAACAGGAACCAATGCAGAACGCGCAGACAACAGTTGACCATCAAGACCTGAACATGCGAGAGTGTCTGGCTTCCTTGGACCAACTGACGCTGCGCATGCCTCATTTGCAACCGACTCAACAGTCAGTCACCGACACAGCCACCAGCAGTCACTGGCAAGGTAATCTGTGAACACTGTGATGCCTGCAGACTGTACCTTGTGTAGACCACACCAACACTCCTGATTCGACAATTGGCGACCGAGAGATGGGAATGGGAGACGCGACACACCAAGTCGCGACACACCAAGTCAATCTGGTAGGTTCAGCCACTAAAAAGTCATACAGCAAGAAACGGAAGGTGTCATCGGGGCCGGAGCTGGTGTCGCAGTCAACGCACAGCAGTCTGTCTGAACGTCGAGTGTTGTCAGCTACACGAAAAACGAGCACGTCTACTATTTCGATTGCGTCACACTGTGGTCATTTGAGCAACTTGTCTAGTGAGTTTCACTCTGTCTCATACAACAGCAGAGGGCATGATAACCAAATGGCCAAGTATCAACAGTGACTACCTTGGATTTGTTAGTGGCTATGAAACTGTATTGTATTGTTATCCTCGACTTGACTCTTTATGCATCTATTCAACGTATAATACATGAGTAAACGAGCTTACAAGTACCAAATACTGTACGTTTGCTCATCATAGCCGTTGTATGGTAAATTGAGTCTTGGCTTTTGCCGTATTCAGACCCAACAGTCAAATTTTGTCTTATACCGGAGATTTCCGCTTATAAGACCACCATAGTTAGAAGACCATGGTCTTTAAATAGGTTTTTGTTTCCAGTTATAAGACCATGGTCTTCTAATAGGTGGTCAGAAAACTTGGTTCGTAGACACCCATTTTCCAGTTAAAAGACCATGGTCTTAGTTTAATTGACCGATTTTAGCACACAATTAACTGTTTTTAAAGTGAACAAAAGCTGTCCATCGTGAGAAAACAAAGGCAGAAGTACATACAGTAATATAGACAAAACATGATTCTGATTTTTGCTTTGAACGCAATACAGTCCCTGCTATGCTTCAACACAACCTTTCTTTTTGTACTTTCAAGTAAAGTTTTACAGGTTAAGCGTAAAATGATCAGGCATATCTGGAACAGCCATCTAGGTGAAAAACAAATTCAACTATTGGCCAAAAATCCATTTTTTGCAGTGAAATAACATTTTCCAGTTATAAGACCATGGTCTTCAAAAAGGCGCCAAAAAGTGACCCTAAATTTGGGCATTTTCCAGTTATAAGACCAGGTCTTATAAGTGGAAAACTCCGGTAGGGCTCCTCAAGTTGGTACACTAAAATTACCTTGTTTTGTTGATACATGTTATGTAACCACCGGAAATGATTTTCCCATTCGACGCTCCAAGCTTGCTGCGGCGGAGCTTGGTGCCTACCGAATTTCAAGTGTACCATCTGCCATTCGACAAAAGTTTCCTTTTCGGCAAAAGCAGTCGATGATACATGTAGAACCAGCTTTCCGCAAAATTTTATTCAGCAAAGTTTACGTCACAAACAAACAACGGCGTAGTTGAAAGCAAAAACAAAGTGATTAGTAGAGTAGAAAGGTGTGGCGAAGCTCAATAGCCTCTGTACTGGGCCGCGGAGCGGTAGCCGCCGTAGCCGCCAGCGGAGGTCGGACGAGCGACAGTGTTTGACTCGAGCGCGGCCACGCGATTTCTGAGGTCGGCTATCTGATACACCAACTTCTGCAGGATCTGCTGTACTTGCTGATGCTGATGACTGCTGACACTGGACGCTGCTCCTCCGCCGTAGTAACCTGCGCCTCCGTAGGACGGGTAGTCAGCTGCTCCGTAGGATGGGTAGTCGTAAGCTGCTCCGTAACCGCCTGGACGCTGTGCCAACACCGCACTCACTGAAACAACACCGATGCTCACACTAACACATCGCACGCTCACCCGACACCAACACACACAGCACACGCAGACTCATGACAGCCGATCGACGCCGCTTCTCACACAATCTCAATACTACACTGATTTTAATTCTCTGCGTGTGCTACAATATACACTGTGCGTAGGATAGGCCCAACTACACGGTAACTTTGTTTGGTCTTGGAAATTGCGCAGTTCCAAAACATGGGTACAGAGAACTTTCAATCTTCTTGGCGTGACAAGCTCACTCAGTACAGTAGGGATAACTGACTGTTCAAACTGAGAAGCGGTGGGTAGTTGGAAGTACGTAGTAGAATCAGTATACATGTTAGTCAATCAGGTCAGGACAGCACTTGAGTTAAATTCAGTGGGGACGGTAGTATGAACTTGACGTCGTCGATTGCAATCGTTCAAGGTAACACAATAAACGCCTAAACTAAGTAGAGTCGTGAGGACAACACTCTGCCAATTTTTCACTTTCTATGAACGTAAAAATCCGCCAGATTGGACAGTTGTGTGTTAAACTTGCCGCAGCAGTATGCACCAAAAATGAATTCTCGATTTGAAGAAGAAAGAAGGAACCGGTAAACTTCTGCGGCCGTGACCAAGTGAGAGCAACCATTCAATCATACATGTAGCTCGGTTTTAGGCTGGGTCGGATTTTTCTGATCCAAAAAATAGGGTTTCAGGGCTATGCCCAAAGGGGTTTCTTCAGCGATCTTTTTTGGGCTCAAAAAAGGGTTTTGAGGACTAAAAATCGGGTAATAATCATACATGGGCCGGAAAAATGGGTTGGGGTAGTCAAAATCCGAAAATTTGGGGGTGGGCCTGCCGGTTTGGGGGGGGGGTCGCGCCGATTTTGGTGGGTGGGGTCAGGAACAAAAGTCGGCTTCAGGTGGGTGGGTGGGGTCGTTTGGGGGGTCAAGCCCAAGTTGGGGGGTCGGCAAACCCCCCCCCGGACCCCCCCGCGGCCCATGTATGGTAATAATCCTGTCAGAAGTTAAAAAATACGCTTTAAAACTCTATTTATTGCTTATTTATTTATTTTTATTTTATTTATTGTTCCGGAACCCTATTTTGGGCCTCAGAAACCAATTATAGTTTCAGAAACCCAACCCAATTTAGGGTTCTGTAACAAATTTTGAGCCTTGCAAACCCCAATTAGGGTTCGGGAATCCCTGTTTAAGGTTTCTGAAACCGTAATCAGGGCTTCTGGAACCCTGTTTACGTTACGTTACCCAAAAATAGGGTTTCTAAAAATTCGCCCCCCCCCCCGTAGAATCCGGCTGGTCCCGGCTGCTTTTTCCCGGAAAATCGGGCCTGGAGGAAATCCCCCTATTCCCCCAACTGCATGTATTGCATTCAATCCCCACCCACCGACCACCTAGGCCTTACGCTTTGGTTTCAGGTCAGGTTTAATCTCAGCCTAAAATTTAACTTATAAGCAAGATTAATTAGAAATGGCAGTTTCCCGGGTGGGGGAAACAGGCTAGTACTATGTCGCTTTTTCGGACAATATCGAAAAGACTAATTGACGCAACCAGGACGCATTTCGGTCGGACTGTAAATTGCCATGATGTTACCGTATCGTATCTACTCAACAAATTCGCGGCATAAACCGTGAACCATTTAAACGAACAGGGCTTAAGATAGATTCCCTCAGTATAGCTCTTCTAAAAGATAACTAACCTAAAAAAGCTTTTTGATTATTTTCATTGTGACGAATGTCGTTTGAAAGGAGACACCTTCGTGGGGGTTCGACCCCAATCTTTCTAACTGTGCTCAATTTGTAGCTAGGTCAATGGTCTACCGATTTGGGGTTGGGCATGAATGTGTATATATTTCTGCATATAAGTTTCATAGCAAGTTTTCTGAGGGGTAATCGGCTGCTAGTTGATGTTATTAAGGGTGGGAGATGACTCCGATTGTAAATTTTTAACAAAAAATGCCCAAATCAAATGACTGCCCTTGATCTCCTGATTATTATTTTACACACCAACACTTAATTACTGCGTGCTATATTTAGCTCTACCCCAGATTACGCATTTTCGGGTAAGATCAAAATCCTGTAAAACGTGTGCACCCAAATTGTAAATCTTTAACATACAGGGTGTCTCAAAAAAATGATCACATTTCGTTTTACTGCCATTTCCGTAAATTTTGACCAAATAGGCTGAAATTTGAACCATAGGTGCCAAAAGTCTTGCAATTTTATGTGTTAAAGTTTGGTGCACTAGGCTTGACTCATTCCCGAGAAATTTCAAAAAAAGTGAAATTTAGTAATTTCAATAGTGAAAGCCGGTCACCGAAAAAATGATCACATTTCTTTTTACTGCCATTTCCGCAAATTTTGACCAAATAGGCTGAAATTTGGACCATAGGTGGCACAATTCGGGGAATTTTATGTGTTAAAGTTTGGTGCACTAGGCTTGACTCATTCCTGAGAAATTTCAAAAAAGTGAAATTTGGTAATTTCAATAGTGAAAGCCGGTCACGAAAAATGGAAACATTTCCTTTCCTGTATCTTATCTAATTTTTGTCAGAATTGGATGAAATTTGGAGTGTAAACGCAGAGGTTCAGGGTAATTCGTGTGTAAAAAGTTGACGCATGAACTCCAACGCTATCGTTAGAGCTTAGGCGATAATGTAATGTAACGTTTTTTCGGTGACCGGCTTTTGGTATTGAAATTACCAAATTTCACTTTTTTTGAAATTTCTCGAGAATTGGTCAGGCCTAGTGCACCAAATTTTAACACATAAAATTGCCCGAGTTTGGGCACGTATGGTCCAAATTTCAGCCTATTTGGTCAAAATTTGCGGAAATCGCAGTGAAAAGAAATGTGATCATTTTTTCGGTGGACCGGCTTTCACTATTGATTTAACAAATTTCACTTTTTTTGAAATTTCTCGGGAATGAGTCAAGCCTAGTGCACCAAACTTTAACACATAAAATTGCAAGACCTTTGGCACCTATGGTTCAAATTTCAGCCTATTTGGTCAAAATTTGCGGAAATGGCAGTAAAACGAAATGTGATCATTTTTTTTGAGACACCCTGTATATGACTGAATATGGTATCAAACAACTGATTCTAACTACAAGATTATTGTTTTAGACAACAGTCCATCAACACACCAACAACTAATTACTGCATGCTACCTCAGTTAACGCGCTCTCGTCATATTTCTTATAAGAACAGGCGTGAAAGCGCGCTATCTGAGTTTACATGCAATAATTAGTTTTGATATGAAGTGAAGAATAATCAAGATGTCAAAAGCAGTTGTTTGATATCAATTGTATCATCTTTGTTAAGGATTTGCTTGCAATTTAGGTGCGCACCGTTTTGCAGGATTTGGGGTTGGGAATTTGCTAGGACGGAGACCGAGAGAGGACGCGTAATCTGAGGTTAGTTTATTGTAGCATGCAGTAATTGGTTGCAGGTGTTTAAAATAATAATCTAGAAGTAAAAAGCAGTTGTTTGATACCAGATTCGGTCATCTTTGTTGCAGGTTTGCAATCCGAGTGCTCTTTCCACCTCTTTCCCAATTAATTACTATAAAATAAAATTCCTGGTCTGTGGCTAGGCCTGATCTCGAAAAACAGCGTTTATAGGGTAATCTGACATCCTGAAACGATTTTCTGCCACTCTAGAAAACTCGAAACCTTACGGTAAGTAAACCCGGATAATTAGTTTTTTTGTCGTGTTGCATGGATAAACTTTAAAGAGTAGCCTAAGTGGACCTAATTTCGGAAAACCGACTTTTTCACTTCTCACTCTCTACCTACTACGTTGATGTTTAAAAATGAACGTTTCTAAAGTGTCTAAATTCTAGGGCTATCTTTATGTAACGAACCAAATCATTTTCTACAGATCTTCATGATGCGCGAGTAATGCGCCTGTCTTTCGCCTACAGTAGCGCGCTTGGCTTAACTGACTTTTAGGGGTCCCTAATGAGGGCGTATATCTCAGGATCTAAGCAGAGCACATTAATGAAAATTTCAGCATCTGTTAAGAATTTATTGATCTTTCATTTAAAAATGATTCATTCAAATCCGTTGAGATTTGCCTCAACAACTGACTTTTAGGGGTCCCTCTATTATACGTACCTATATTAGATCACTTTCTTGCTAAGGCTAAGGCTTAGGCTTAGGCTTAGGCTTAGGCTCAGGCTTAGGCTTAGGTTCAGGCTTAGGCTTAGGAGTCAACTGAATACAGTAGATAAAATTGAAATTTTTGTTAGGGACCCCTAATAGTCAGTCTTGCCACCGCTGTAGCAACTGCAAATCTCAACGGATTTGAGTGAATCCTTCTTTAAATGAAAGATCAATAAATTCTTAAAAGATTGCTGAAATTTTCATTACTGTGATCTGCTTAGATCCTGAGATATACGCCCTCATTAGGGACCCCTAAAAGTCAGTTTTGCCGCGCGCTTTTCCGCAAAAAAAGTGGACCAAATTTGGGTCGGTTTGAGCCCTTCAGGCGGTGGCCTTTTTCGTCAGACAGAATAAACCAATTTTCTTGCGGCAAAAAAGTTATGAAACGATCAATTTTAATCAAACTACTCTTCCAGTACAAACATAATTAAGTAAAAACCTAGGATATGCCGGGGTAATTCGGCACAACAATTTCCGTTTTTCAAAAAATATCTCGGCCCAACTTAGCAGCAGTAACCGGTTTTTTAGTCTGGAATTTTTCAATTTTTCTTAGTTACGCTGTGAAAAAGGTTTGAAGCCATTCCGACCATTCTACAACTAATGGCGAGCGATTGCTTTTCGATTTTATTGATGTGCCGAATTGCCCCACCGGTGGGCCGAAATTTGATTTTGAAGCCTAACACCCCCATCTTAATAAGGAATGCTACGATTAGATCCACTTCATCCAAGTCTGTAGTACAATTTTTGCCAGCATTCTACAGTTGTAGCGGCTTTTACAGCTTTCTAAACGTTGAGATGGAATGATCCCCAAATAAGTTGGTTTTTTCTACTTGGCAATCGAAAATGGCAGAGTTCTAGCGTTATACTTTTATGGAGCTCTTGTTTGAAGTTTTCTAGCTTTTGTTTCAAGCAGAAAACCTACTTTGTGTGTAACAGTGCTTGAAGAAATGCGTAATTTGCATACACAAAAATATGCTAAATCGAGCCTTCGTGTAAAAAATGTCAATGTTTTCATCCTATTAACACTGCTAAAGGCTTACTCACCAGGAAAATAAGCAATTTGCAGTTGAGTAACAATTGTTTATTAATTAATTATAATTATTAATTTGTTAATTAATTAATGTAAAGTAATAACATGTTACTGTGTAAATAAGCATGGTGATGCTTAAATTACAGACTAAGCAAAATAACCGTTTTTGAACAAACGAAAAAAAATCGATGTCAAAATCTGCATGCCCACTTGTGCCATTTTGCCCCATTTCGTTCTCAAGAACTGCTGCACCGATTTCAGTGAAATTTTCGTGGAAAGATATTTGTATGAAACCAACCTAATCGCAGATTTTTAATCTGACCGAGCTCTTATACTTTTAGGTTTATTCAGCTTCGAAAATTGACTTTTTTGACCGAGTGCCAAATAATTGCCTGTGACTCAAGACTGACTAAAGATACAGAGCCAATATTTCGCACACTAAATCTTCACACAATAAGCTTTATAAAAAATAATAAGTACTCAGCTAGCTTCTTTCGTTCTGGTATAATATTCCAATGAAAAATTTTGTGCCGAATTCCCCCCTGTGCCGAATTACCCCGGCCTACCCTACTCTTTGCTTTACGGCGTCAACGAAAAAAGAGATTAGGGATCCGCTTTATGTTAATCAGTTGTCTAAATTCAAGGGTTATCTAATGGTATGAACCATTTCCTCCAGCTATTCAGTGAAATAAAGAAACGGCTTTGTTTTTGGGGCTTTAAGAGTGCGAAAAGTGGACCTAATTTGGGTCCCGTCTGCTCTTTTGAATCTAAGCCGTTTCTATGTGGTGTAAACAGTTCGTATCTTACCATAAACCTATAAAACAGGCAAATAAGCATGTTTTCCTGCTTAGAATTCAATTCTATGCAACTTGGGTTAGTTAAACCGCTGCGGACAGGACAACTAGGCCCCGAAAAATTGTAGAAGCTGCGCGCCGTGTAAAATAATACCTCAAAAGACCACTAACCATTGAAGCTACTTGCAGTAAAATATGTTTTTAGCCTTTTTGGGATAGTTTACAAGCCACATTCAGTCGTTTATAAAGGAAACCGAAATTTCCCACTGTGTGCACAGACAGACTTTTCACCCCATATTTAATTATTATGAACAAGGCGTTAGAGATTCCAAGTGATGAAAGCAACGAGCTTGAAGTTATGTATGTATTTAATTTGACAAATTTTTAAGGAAAATTTTGGTGGCACCCTGACCCAATGCAACTCTGGCTCTTGTAACTCCTTTCAGAAACGAGCCAGCGAATTTTTTTAGCGTCAGATTCGTGTGTCTCATAAAAAGCTAATCGAGAATATCCATACTACAAGTTTCAGAAAGGATTTTGAATTTTTTTGACCTTGCAAATGTATAGCCATTATTTTCAATTGGCCCCTTTTGTCGTGCAGAGAAAATTAAGCTTAGGTTTCTAAACTGGTGTGGCACGCTGCTGCCGTCTAACTGTTGACTATTGGGCTCAATAGCGATTCCACGATCACCCTCCTGCCCTAGATTCTGGTCTGTGCCTGCTTATCCTTACATACCCCTGCAACCGGACTTCATCCAGATCGCCCCCCCCCCGACCCGGGACACCCTGCCCCGACGAGACGAGTTTTCCCACCGACCCCCTCCGATTTTCTTGGCAAGTAACTTTTGCAGCAAATTTTTATTATTTTTTAGAATTTCAGACACTAAAATTGCGTGTAAAACAGCACTTTTTAACTGTATTTGAGCAAAAATTTTTACGAGTTTGAGCCCAAAATTGCGTTTTTGAGCGCTTTTTTAGTAACCAACCCGCTTCCTCTCGAATTTGTGCTCAGACACCTCCTCATTCGGCGGATGACATGTATGGGTTTAGGCGTAGTTAAACATGGCTGTTTTCTTGTGTATGTTTGTGGAAGTTGATTATATTATTGTTGGCCTGTACCTATAAGCAACAACCAGACGTTTGCAAGGGAGCTCATTCATCAACCTCTCCGTTTCTCCTTCTCCTTCAGGTATCCAGGAAACCAGACGTCACGATCACTGATCCTTCGAAGCGAACATGGTAGAAACTGCCGGTTTCTCACAAGAAGAAGTGCAGGGTCTTACTAAGGAGGTCTGTTTTCTGCTCCGTTAGTTTGACTCGAGTTTATGAGCGAGTGAGTGGGTTGATAGGTATGGATAAGTTGTGTTGTGGTTAACACTGAGCAGACATGGGCAAAGGGGGCTGAGGGGGGTTGCCCCCCCCTCAGGCTCTGACCTACCCCCCGCAGCCGGCCGCTACCCCCTCAGGAATTTTTCGAAAAAATGTTGTATAGAAAATTATGTTAAAAAATATGCTTGGATTTGATGTAAATGAGCTCAGAATAGCTTATTTTAACTTATTTTAATGAAAAAATAAGCCAAAAACCCTTGATTTCAGCCAAAAATCGAACTTTTTGGCTTACCACCCACTCAGCCCCTCAGACGCTGCTACCCCCTCAGCCCCCCCCTCAGGAATTGAAAATTCTACCCCCCTCAGCCGAAATGCTAGCCCATGTCTGACACTGAGTGATTAGAGATTTTAAATAATATTTTTTTGTTTATTTCTTCAGAAATAATGGGAAAGGTAGTTGATTCTAAAAAATATCTGAGAGAACCAGAAAAAACTGACGCAAATTTGGCCGATTTGAATGAATCCGACTTTTTCTGCCCGGGTCGTCATTTTTCCTATACTCATGTTTCCTATAATTTTCAAGAACTGTAATGCATTTGGTGGTAATATCAAACTGGTGCATTTGCTAGAATTTCTCTGAGATTTGATGATTTGCTTGGTTGAATGCCGACCTGTTGACCTGAGAGTGTGGCTGCCGACGCAGATTATGCGAAAGAGCTGTTAAACTAGCCAAGCGGTAAATGGTTTAGTGTGTGGACGCAGTATTGGGCAACAGTGCATACCAACACCAGCAAGTCAATCAATGGACGTCGAACATAGTTGATCAAACGTTGGGACAACTGACCAAACTAAGCAAGCCCTACAAATACATAGGTGACCAACACTGCCTGCAAGATTTTGCTGTGTCTTTATCCTCCAACTTCAGTCACATGCGTCATAATGCAGAAGAACGGCGCAGGTCTACATCTAGCCAGTTCCTGTTATTGGGACAACTCTACTGATGGTTTGTTTTCAGATTATGTTGCTGGAGAGAATTCTTCTGGTGGTTCTTCTGCCCTCTATAGCATACATGTAACAGGGGGTATGCCACCACATGACTTAGGCCGCCCACGGAACCCCCCCCCCGAGACGATTTTTTCCGACTCCTCTCCGATTTTTCTGGCAAGTAAATTTTGAGCAAATCTTGCGATTTTTTGTAATTTCCGACCAAAAATAGCCAAAAGCGCAGGTAAAACAGCACGTTTTAGCTGTATTTCAGCCCAAATTAGCGATTTTTTACGATTTTTATTGCCCAAACCCCCAAAATAAAAATTACTTACTCACTTGCTTAAAATGGCCTTAGACTCCTGGCCAGCGCCAGACCCCCAACACCCCTCCCTCTTCGGCGGATGACCTGTTACATGTATGCTCTATAGTCCCTCAGAAATATTGTTTAGCATTTGGGCAGCGAAGTGCTTCATACATGGGCCCGGGGCCTGGGTGGGGGTATATCTAGAGATGTTGCATGCAAAACTTCGAACGGAAAAGGTAAATTACCAGAAAATTTCCGAGGTGACCCATGTATGGTAGGTTTTTATCAATGTCTGTAGTGTTGTTTGGCTTTTTTTGCAAAAAAAACAAACTAAAATAAACTTTTTGAACGTCTTTTTCCAAATTTTTTATTTTATTCAAAGTATGGAAATTTTTTGTTAATTCGCTGAGTTTAGCCTTAGATATTGAACTATTAGTGCTGTTTTGACAATTTTACCCCAATTCTAAGCCTGAAAATAGGTTTTGAAGCGCATTAGCTGCTATAAGAGCAATGCTTCAGGACCCTCATATAATAAGCTGTACTGAACGATATATCACCCACTACAGTCAGCAATAGTATGTAAAGCAATAGAAAAATCCGGAGGAAGTATGTAGTTTTTCGGCGGGGGATCTGGAGAGTGTAAAATTGATTTCCCAAAAAATGTCGCCAAAATTTCGTATGGGCCGGCGAGGGGGGTTTGACTCGAAATTTCTGTTTTTCCCGGAAAAAGATCGCCGAATTTCTCCCAAAAAGGTGTCCAAAATTTTCGGAGGGGTCGCATCTACCGGCGAGGAGATGAAGAGCCATGTATGAAGTAAGTAGAGCCCGACCGGATATCCGGATCCCAAGACGCACTCACCTGTGATGTGCCGGATGGATGTCAGACAGACACTATTTTATGTCATGAACACAGTTTCAGCTGTTTCTGACTATTTTTAAAAGTTTAATACTAATGTATTATTCATTTTCTACCACAGTTATTTTCTATTTACCTGAATTTAGTCAACTTTGTAGCTTGTCAATGCAAAGAAATAGACAAAAAAACTCGTATTTTGCTTTGCTCTAGCCCTAATTTATACCTTGATTGGCGTATCAGTCGGATAATTTTTGAAGAACGAAAAATAATTCAGAATTTAGTCTCACTGAATAAGCGAGCGCTGTTAGAGTGGAAATGGCAAAAATGTGTAAAGGCAGATTGTGCGTTGCAGGCAGTTGTACAGTGAGATGGGAGAACAAAAGCATGTATTGCGTGGTATCGGTGTTTGCCTGTGCAATTTGAGCTTGTCCAATGCGGCTGGATGCAATAACCGATTGTACAGAAACCAACTTGCAGGTCAACGAAAGTCGCTGTTTGGCATTTCTTCCCTATGAGTTTTGGCTTCTGTCTACTCTGGTCAGCAGCACCTAGTCTTATGAGCCAAGATTGCGATGTTGTGCTGTGCTGACCAGCGTATCTGCCTTCACTGTCACCTACTTTCCACTGTCGAGGCCAACTTTGTTTAGCGTGTATGTATGTACCTTTCCGCTGTTACTTTGTTGTAAATTGCGGAGCCATTTTTTCATGCTCGCGATGTTAAAATTCCCCTTACCTTCCAACAGAGTTTGTTATCGCACCTCCGAACAGTATAAAAGATTTTATGTGGTCTATCCACACTCTACACTTTCGCAGACTGAACAAACATCAGCGGCCAATCGACTTTTACAAATAGGGCCACTAATAGTGCACACAGAACGCATACAATGGTTGGGGATCAGCTAATAGCGCTTTATCAGGTCTATCCGAATCTGAAGAACGTGTCATCTCCGATTGCTTGAATGAATCTGTGTTGGAAGTTGCGCTTGACAAGGACCACACCGCGGCACACGATGGTTAGAGCGGCAGCTCCCATCCACGCAGCACCCAATGCCCCGCCTCCCACTGTGCCCAGAAAGATGGCAGAGCGACCGTAACGAACAACTGAACCAAGTTCAGGCATCCCTGGCTCTGAAAAGAAATGGAGCAGCTCATCGATTTTGGGTAAACACTACACAGATTGATTTTTGCTAAAAAAGGTCCTGATGTGATGAGTTAGGGGACGAGGTTTCACGTCCAACACTTAGACCTAGAAACGCATGCGGCCAGCTTAAATGAACCAAATGCAGCCGCGCAGCGCTCAGAAATATGCGTTTAAACCAGTATTGCTGCTGCTCCTGGAAAGCAGTTAGTATTGAATTTTAAGAGATCGTGACATTTCTAAATGCAAATGCAATGCCTTCAAAAATGCATTTAAAAGGTATTCGGTGCGTAAAAACGCAGAATTAACAATTCTAGCAGTTTAGGAGGCCTGGTTGGGCTAACCAGCGCGAGAAATTTCTGAAAAATTAGCCTTCAAACACGCATTTAAAAAGCATTCTAGCCATAAAATAGACAGGTGTAGGCCATAATTCATTAATTTCTCTTATTTTTGCCTAATTTTTCCTTCCTACATCCACCGCAAAGGGGTTACTCAGCAACCTACACCCTGGGTACGCTACGCTACTGACTCAAGGGATCAAAACAAATGCTCTTTAAGCCAAATTCTAGTCTGCCACATTCTGAAATGAAGTAGACTTATGTACAGAATCTGTTTTCTTTTCCTTTATGAGCATGGTGTCTGTTCTTCTAATACTAGTCAGAGAAAGAAAAAAGGAAACCATACATGGGCCGGAAAAATCCGGAGAGGGGTAGGGCAGGGGGGTTGGAGACCTCGGGGGGGGGGGTCCTCCGAAAAAGGGCCAAAAAACGCCTATTTTGCCTTAAATAAGCGAAAATTTCCTCCCTCCGGGAGGGGGGGTGGGTGAGGGAGGCGTATGGCCGGCCGAGGGGGGTATGGCCGGCCGAGGGGAAGGGGTATACCCCCCTTACCCCCCGGTCCATGTATGAAGGAAACGCATACAATAAGGCTCATGCAATGCACCATCTGTGGCTTATTTTATAAGTGAGGGGTTGGAAGATCAACGGCTGCGCGAAAACTGAAATCCAAAATAAGAATAATGCAGTCCAAATTCGTAATGGACCAACTCGCTAAATGGAATATAAAAACGGCCGGTGATCCATTTACGAGGTTTGACTGTAGTTTCAATAATAATCGGCCAAGGAGAGGTTCCAAAATTTGGAATTAGGAAATGCATTTTTATTTAGCACGTTTTCATCATACATGGGCCGTAATAAAATGATGGCGTATGACTTTCTGGCGGGGTTGGGGAGTGTAAATTCGCTTTCCCAAAAAAGGTTGCCAAAATTTTAGGGGGTTGTGTTGGTTTGGAGCCTATCGATGGATGACCTGTTACATACGTACATACATGTATGCATAGGGTGAAATCTGAATGGAGTGGTTGTACCAATACCAAATATGCTACCGTTTAGAGACGAAAGAATATCGGAAAACACAATACCCAATATTTTCAGAATGAGTCCAAAAAATTGGAATTTGCAGCAGTGCTAATTCTCAACCCTATGAAAACCTGTTAAAGCGATTCCATTCTCAAAAAGGCATTGTGAAGCTGTGAGCACCAGATACAAATCGATTAAACTGGGCGAGATGCGCTCAAAATTTTGTTTTTATAAGCATTTGTGCTGCAAACGTGAATACATACAGTACATATACAAAAATGCTCACAATCTACTCTTAAAGTGGCTTTCCTTTGGCATGATCAGTTAATGTTCTGCTAGTCTACCACACTAATTTCCGTTCAATCTGTGCAAAAGAATCTTTTCCCATCAAGTTTCCATAGCTTACATAAAATAAAATACACAAACCTGAAAGTCAAGTCGTTTTCAGAAATCCATAATCATATCAGAATTACATGCGACTGTGATCAAGTAAGGTAATCTAATCGGAAGTCATTTCAATAATGAAAATGCTTTTAGAATACCTAATTTTCAACTAAAATCTTGCAAAAAGCCGTCTTCAAAAACTCTAGTGTAAAATATTATTGAGTATTGGTGGCAAAAACCCAATACCCAATAGCGGAAAATACTCAATATGTTGTTTCCTCCCAGTACCACTACAGAACCCGAATATAGGAGTACTACAGTAGGTACCAAGACCATACATGGGCCGGGGGGGGTAAGGGGGGGTATACCCCTCCCCCTCGGTCGGCCACACCCCCCCCCCTCGGCCGCCCAAACATACTCCATACCCCCCTCGCCGGCTAACCCCCCCCACCCCCCCTCCCGGAGGGAGAAATTTTCGCTTATTTAAGGCAAAATAGGCGTTTTTTGGCCTTTTTTCGGGGGACCCCCCCCCCCCCCCCCCGAGGTCTTCTCCCCCCCTCCTACCCCCCCTCCGGATTTTTCCGGCCCATGTATGACCAAGACCTGCAGTCAAGAATCCACAAAAACATTGGAAAAATGGCAAGCCTAAATACTGTACTGTGGAACAGAAGGGACCTGAGCTGAAAAACCAAACTGAGCATGTACCGAGCCCTGATAACCTCCTCTCTGCTATATGCAAGTGAAACATGGGCCCTGAACCAAGGACTAGAGAAGAGATTGGACATCTTTGACAACAAATGCCTACGAAGACTGGAAAGAATTAAGTGATACCAGCGTGTGTCCAACGATGAGCTCAGGAAAAGAACACAGCAACCATATGCCTCCCAACTAGCCAGAAAAAGCAGACTCTGATGGTTTGGTCACGTGACCAGAATGGATGAAGAGCAGCTGTCAAAGACTTTGCTTGAATTTAACCCGGGACAACATGGGTGGAAAAGACCATTGGGCAGGCCGAGAAGCGGTGGAAGGATGTACTCAGAGAAGACCGAAGGACGATTACAGAAAACCCAAATAATCGGAACCATTGGAGAACAGCGCTGCAGAAGAAAGAGTTCCTCCAAGCCACGCCCAAGTGGCAAGAGAAATAAGTCAAGGTACCACATACCGACGGTACCCTAAGGGGCGTGCAACAATTACGTAATCGTGCTTTTGCCCATTTTCGGATCTCCCTTTCCCCTGATAATCGCAGTAATAATTTCCTGACCTCTCCCCTAATTACGTAATAAGTTGGCTAAACCAAAAATTTTTTGGAGAGTTGAAGCCGGTACAGTGAAACAAAAAGTTATCGTGCCTGACTGTCTGATCCAGTTTTAAGTAGTTGCCGTCCACTGCCTCAGCCGGCCAGCTTGACGCTTCCATTACCTGGCCAATGAGCTGAGATGGTAAGGTACGAAATTTAGTATCGCATCCAGGCCCCCCTCCAGATTTTTCCGGGCCATGTATGCTTAGGTAGGTAGACGGCGGTTAGTGAGGGCAATGAGTAGGGTTCCGACGATATATCGATATCGAAAAGTCGATATATCGACCCTTTTTCCAATATCGATATTGATATCGCGATATTTCGCATCGATATTTTCGATATTTTTTGGGTGGAAAAGTAGGGCAAAAACAAAACTGACACCAAGTTTATCTCTCTGGAAGAGTAAAAAAACAGTTTTTCCTGGACAACTCAGAAATCGATGGTAAAAACCTAACAGTGGCATGATAGCTCTTAGAAACATCAATTTCTCGGCATTCTCAGCTCTCTGACAGCAACGCTTAGTTCTTAAATGTCTGCAGCAACACTTGATGCAGGAGGGAAGAAGCAGACATGGGCTCCCATTTCGGCTGAGGGGTGGCAAATTTTCAAATCCTGAGGGGGTAACACCGGACTGATGGGTGGTCGAAAAGATGGTAAGCAAAAAAGTCCGATTTTTTAAAGTCAAGATTTTTGGCTTATTTGTCACTAAAATAAGTTAAGATACGCTATTCTGTCTGAGCTCTTTATGCCTAATGGGGGTGGAGTATAGGCCTGAGGGGATCAACCTTTTATTGAAGGGCTTCAGAAGGGCCACTACCTTTTCTGCCATTCTCTGCTTGAATTAATATCAGATCGCTGATTGCATCAGTACTTGACTGATAAGCAGCGAGAGCAGTTTGCTCTTTCAAATTTTCAGATTTTCTTACACAACTATAAATATCGATATCGATATCGATGGATATTGAGCTGAAAATATAGATATCGATATCGAATATCGACGAATTTTGATATCGTCGGAACACTAGCAATGAGTCTACTCTAATTTTTAAATTATCCGCCACCAGGATAATATTATTTACCGTTACGCCCTAATCTTAGGTAGGTAGTGCTTTTGAGCGAACAGAAATAGCGGATTAGGTATAGTTGAAATTACGGATATAAATGGTATAAAAAATACCAAATACCAAATAGTGAATGGCATTTTTTAACCAAATAATACCAAATAGTTTTCAAAATAGGTCATAAGCAATCTGGACTAAGCGAAAAGAAGTTCTCTCTGATTTCTTGACCGTTGACAGATTAAAGGGCCCGAAAGGGTGACTGTCGCCCTGTTTCTTCGGAAATAAACTGTTTCAATCAATCAAATCAGGAAAAAAAGCTTATTTTTGACGTTGCGCAAGTTGTTTAGAGCAAACGTAGCGCAGATTAGCGTTAACCGCAGACCGGAGCCTTGTCTACAACTTTGGCTTGAGGCTCAAGTCGCTCCGAGGCCTCCCAAAAGTTATTCGCAAAAAACCGCCAGGTCGCTTAATTTTTGAACAGAACAGACTTTAGTTAATTGCAATGAATCTGTAATGAGAAAACCAAACTAAGGCTTGTAATTATAGCTTAGCACACATACCCTGCTAGAGGCAAAGAATTCTGGGAGATTCAGTTCTATCAAGAATATTCTTGGTTTTATTTTTGGCAACCCTCAGCTCATCAATAAAATAATAAACCTTTTAACTGCACACGGCTGGGGAGATCACTCCAAGTGCAAATTTTTAACACAGACGACTGAAAGTGGTATCAAATGATTGCTGACGATCTCTTGATTATTATTTTACACATCAACATCTAATTATGGCATGTTATTATTCCAGCTTTACCTCACTGGCGCGCGACGGTGCGTAGTTGGTATATCCCACCCAAAGTGGTCCAAATACACCATGGCAAAGGCGTACGGTACCGAAGTGGCCCAAACGCAATATAGCCCAGTACTTCGTCTATATACAATTCTACAGTTAAAAAACAGCATTGTAAGACAAGCATACTCGAAAAGATGGTCTGTAAGGTGTCTTGAAAACTGAAACTTTGGTTCTGCTTTAAGTCTAGAGGTTATTGGTTGCACTTCCACAACAGACTAAACATGGTTAATTATAGTGATCCGCTAACCAGGCAAGATACGGAAATGAGTGGGGTATTTAAAATATTTTGAAATAGCTATCGATTGGTGCGCACTGCGCATGCGAAAGCTGTCGGTTTAGATATCGGCAAACAGCACACGTTTCAATTTCGGTCGTTAGAGGTCCAAAAATTTGGTTTTCCAAAAACGGCTGGTGAGCCAACTTTTTGAGGAGCTCCGGTTCTAGGGGGTGTTTTTCTTCAAATATGCCCGATCGTTATCGTGCGTGGTCTAGTTTATGCTCCTGAAATTTTAGCCGGATAGATGAGATGAACTCCCTTGCCCTCACTCAGCCCATAGTTAAGTAAGTTGACTTTCTCGCGAAATGCATGTTAATAAAAGTTCTGCTTTAAGAGGTCATAGATAGGGAACGACCGGAATTCCGATTCCGATTCCGATTCCGATCGGAACTGGCAGTTCCGATTCCGATTCCGAACTCAGAGGTCTCGGAATTTTTCGGAATTTTTGCTAAATTTTTAGGAAATCAAACACCATTTCCTGCGTGCTATTGCCTGTCTTCTTTGCTGTGCAATCGACAATCTACATAGTTTAGTAATCCATAACCTACTGTAATCGCACTAATTAAAAAATAAAAGTTAGCACTACTCCGTTGTGGAAGCACCTGAGTCTGAAGAACTCGGCAGTCTTCAAACGCCTCCAAGATTTTGATCAAAGCCAGTGAACAGACGTTTAAAGTGGCAAAACACATTTTGGAACGCGACAGAAGTCACTTGAAGCCTGAAAAATAGAGTGTGAAATACCTGAAAAACCCAATACCCCAATACGAATACCTGAGACCCGCAATACCCAATACTTGCGTTACTGAGCCAAAAATTGCATTTCAGTGAAAAGGTACATTCCAGAGGTGTACACAGGACTTCTTTCACTAGGATTAAAATTTCGAAGAGGCTTGGTTGGGCCATTGTCCAACTTGGGTGAGATATTTTGAAAAATTAGCCTTTAAGAAAGATTTAGAAGCCGTTCTAGAGGGTAAAATAAGCAAAAATTAACAGTTTTAGTCCATACATGATCTACTGTATTACAGTGTTTCTTATTTTCGGCAGATTTTTTCTTCTTACTCCACCGGAAACGGTTATACCAGACCGCACCCCCTGGGTACAGCACTAATACATTCTGTATCCTTAGAAATGAAAAATTTCAATTGAATCACAAACGTTTATCTTAGATAAGAACAGAGAAATTGCACTAATTACTGGTGTGCTACTTAGAAAAGCAAACAGTATAAGACAGTCTTAACCTTTAGTTTATTAACGCTAAAACGGCTTTCTATACCTACTGTAATCATCGGTGAATCGTCTATTTTTCTCCGGTCAGTTTTTCAGTTCAAGAGAGATTTTTATAAGTCCTAATTAGTACTACTGGGTATTGGGGCATAAAAAACCCAATACCAAACCTGGAAAGCACCCCCCAAAACACCCACTACCCAATACCAGTTCGCACTCTACTGAAAACGCGTTGAAAAATTGTTGTTTTTAAAGTAGTATAATTTACGCGCTTTTAATTTTACCTATTGATGGTTGGCGATTTTAATGCATTGTTATCGTTTGACATGGTGATTTGTACTGGATATTTGCATGGAATTGTAAAGGATGGTTGCATAAACACTGTTTCTTTGCCAAAAACAGGTTATTCCAACAATTTTAAGCCGATTTTAAAAAAAGTTCCGATTCCGAAAAATTCCGATTCGGAACTGTACTTGAGTTCCGATTCCGATTCCGATTCCGATCGGACCCAAAAATCCGGTTCCGGTCGTTCCCTAGTCATAGACATTGATAAAGCCAACAAAAATTGCAAATCAAGCAACTGGGACAGCTACTGTGCTAGGGTCCACCAAACAACTGAGAGCGAACTAAATATGGCAATATGTTTTGCTTCTTCGTAGTCATCTCCCCATTACACCGCATGGCGATTCGGTATGAGCCCATTGGACAAAACATACATGGATCGCGGGGCAGGGGGTTAGGGAGGGGTTTACCCCCTCTCCTCGCCGGCCATTACCCCGACCCCCTCCCGGAGGATACTCCGTATCACCTATCTTAGGCCCTCAGCCAATCGACCTACCTCCCTCAGCCGGCCGCTACCTCCCCCTCAGGAATTGTTTGGAAGAATTTTGTATAGAATTCTATGATAAAAATATGCTTGGTTAGGTGTAAATGAGCTCAGAATAGCTTATTTTAATGAAAAATAAGCCAAAAACCCTTGATTTTAGCTAAAAATGGGACTTTTTGGCATACCACCAACTTCAACCCCCCCCCCTCAGTGGCTCCTACCCCCTCAGCCCCCCTCAGGAATTGAAAATTCTACCCCCGTCGGCCGCAATGCTAGCCCATGTCTGCATGAAACTGATAATAATATTATTATAACAACTCGGCCGAACTGTTAAACGCACACGGCCTTTTCAACGACGTTTATAGCGAAATTTTTATTTAAACTATATTTCCTGGCATGAAAAACCATAAAAACTATTTTTTCTGACCTGATTTCTACCTTTTCAGGGTGCTTCAATCAAATCCTCATATTGTACTATTTTTTGCCTGTACTATTATTGTGTACTATAATTGTACTATATTGAGGGATATACCTACTTCTCCCCGCGCGCGACGGGAGGAGGCCCATTCCCCCCCACCCGGCGCTGCGCGGCCGGATTACGGTATGCGCTATCTGCTCTATGTTTGGTGTGAAAATATATTTTTCTTCCCCTCCGCTGAGGTTTTTTAGAGGTCAGAAATGGTTTTATATTTGGAAAATGCGTCTCTAGGAGTTCTTTTATGTTTCTAAAACAGGCTCTCCGGAGCGTGCCTATACTGATGCGTCCATCTAGGGGTATTTTTATGTTTTTAAAACAGGGCCTCTGGAGCGTTCCTATACCGATGCGTCCCCTAGGGGTGCTTTTATGTTTTTAAAACAGGCCCTCCGGAGCGTTCCTATACCGATGCGTCCCCTAGGGGTATTTTTATGCTTTTAAAACAGGGCCTCTGGAGCGTTCCTATACCGATGCGTCCCCTAGGGGTATTTTTATGTTTTTAAAACAGGGCCTCTGGAGCGTTCCTACACCGATGCGTCCCCTAGGGGTATTTTTATGTTTTTAAAACAGGCCCTCCGGAGATTTCCTACACCGATGCGTCCCCTAGGGGTACTTTTATGTTTGGAAAACAGGCCCTCCAGAGCGTGCCTATACTGATGCGTCTCTAGGGGTACTTTTATATTTGGAAAATTGTCAGGCCCAGACCCAACCCAGGCCTCCAAAAGTCGGTGACGGTAAATACGTAAATGGGAACCGAACTGGAGCTGCCGTTGAACCGTACCTGATAACAGCAAAGGGGAGGGATGTTTGCACTTGCAGGCAGATATTCTGAAAATAATTGGCATACCAGGTATCGGTATTTATAAAAATTGCAACTACTTGGAGATTTAAGTTGTTCTGTTTTAGTGCTTTTACTACCACTTCTCTGTGAAGTCGTTTAAACTTCGCGCGCTTTGTGTTGTTTCACATGCAGCAATATTACAGTAACCCGCCGCGGCAGCGCCGGGTGGGGGGGGAATGGGCCGGGAATCGCGCGCGACGACGACGGCGGGCGGGTGCGTAGTCATGGACCACGGTATACACATGGACACGAAACTGAAAATTCCTCCTATACCACAGTTGCGCGACCCCGAAAATCGACCGAATCAACAAACTGGTACCTAATCGAAGAAGTACAACGAACGGACAAGTAGCATAGAGATGTATTTCAACTGTGGCACTGCAAGCAATAATACAGTCATCATCAGCACGAGATTTTCAGCAAAACACCCGTCGGCATGAGAAATCAGTGCCTAAAATGTCATCAACCGGTTGTTCTTCTTCCAAAAGCAACAGAACAGCTTCAACGAAAGTGGCTTTAATGCTGTGGCAACTGCAACAATGGCGAATAGAGAGTCTGCTCAGCCGTGATACAGGAATAAACCAGCCAGGCTTTCCAGCAAATTCCGCAGGCACAACGCTGGGCACAACCAAGCCACCGCGGTTGACCTGATCTATCAGCTGACCTATTTTTTTGCGAATCGCTGTTATCCACACTCAGCTCAGACAGGCATCAACGTCGGCGTTTGGATCGACCAGAATGTCTTTGCAGGCATCGCATTTTGTAAGTCTGAGAAGCGACCGCACCAAAGCACCGCAGACATAGAAAACAACGTTAGCGTCCGTGCAGTAATGGTCGGATTGGTTTGGCTGTCCCATTATTTGACCAACGCGTGCATTTAGCAACCGTCGTTTAATTAAACTTGCGCCGCGCAAATTGGCTCGCGCAAAAGCAAATTGCGCCGCGCAAATTTCTCACAGTTTGCGCCGCGCAATTTGTTTTTGCGCGGCGCAAAGAACTTTTGCGCGGGGACGAGGCTTCCAGCCGCAAAAATCTCAGAGCGCCATGTGGGGAGCGGCCGCCTGTTTACGCCGGATCAATTAGCGGGTGCATCAAATGATACAACAGTTTGACAGTTGAACAAAGGCCGCACACAGGCAGGCTATGCGAACACATGTTGAGCAGACAGAGCTTGCAACTCATGGGAGCTAACGTGCTCGCTCTGTGGTGTAGTAATGGCGGTGGTAGTGTCGCATTTTTTCACTGCCGACGTCAGCAGCAGCGATGACGAGCTGGCGTGATTGATGCTATCTAATTAGAACCGGACTGTGCCTAACCTAATAATTTCGTGTTTTATGGCCTTGTTTGTCAAGTAAAAAACAAAGATTTTTCGGATTGAATTTGATTGTGATAATTTATGTCTATTTCTAAAAATGACTTCAAATGCGACTTGTTTATGTATGGTTTATAAAATATGGTTTGTTCAATATGAATTAGAAAGAAAATAGTTTAAAAATCTTGATAACTGAGTAAGAAAATTGGCAAGAAGACTGTGGCAAGACAGACAAGCAGTCGAAAACAGACTGGACGGGTCTAGATGATTGAAGTCGGGAGGGCCACCAGTGTTCATATAGCATTGCGCTGGTCTTTGACTTCATCGAGTGTGCCGCTATTCTATTCAGAGCTATAAAGTTCAAGCCCTTTAGGTGGTACCTTCTGCCAAGTCAACAATGATGCACCGGCTTTAGCGTTAAGCTACTGACCGAAGGGCAGGCAGGGAGCACAGCCGCAATTTTCAAAGGCTGCTTGGCTGGAGCAGCGAACGGCGCGCAAAAAGAAATTTGCGCGCGGTCAGCTCGTCCGCGCGCAATTTCATTTTGCGCGGCGCCGTCCAGAGATTTTTGCGCGGCGCAATTTACTTTTGCGCGCGGGAAACTTGCGCGGCGCAAGTTTAATTAAACGACAGTCCCTTATTTAGCTCATCGGCCTTTAGTCGGCCACTGTCAGTCAACAGGCGAGGGCACCGGAAGCATCTCACCGGAGGCATCCATAAGGAGTTATTTTAAAAAAAAACTCTGAATATATTGAATACATGGGAAACATGCATTAACAACAGAGAACCGACCGGAAATAAGAATATCAGACAAGATATTATGAACACTGGACCAAAATCACAGGATAATGAAAGTAGCATTTCATACAGTTACCGTACCGACTACGTCCAAACTTCGTTATCTTGGCTTGCGCACTGCGCTTAACACAAGAAGCAGTGAGCTTCTTGACGAGGTTTTTACACATGCAGTTGAAAAATTTAGTGACGAGGAGAACTCGGGAAAAGGAGTGACCCTGCAGACAACTACTACCAAACATGCGCACATGTACCACTAGGCAGTTTAAGAATCATTAGGTGCCCTGCTCTAATCACAGTTAAACAATGCTTAAATAATCCCCCTTTAACAAACAAAGGCAAAAGCAAAGAAATTGATGCCACGACGAAATTCACCGAGTATTTGTTACATATGTTTCAGTATCTAAATTTTAAATTTACAGGTAGAACGATCTACAGGGTCCGCCAAAAAAAACAACCCAGCAGATTTTTTGCTGTAGCAACCGCAAAACTCGACCGATTTGAATGAATCCTTTTTTAAATGAAAGATAAATAAATCCATAAAAGAGTGCTGAAATTTTCATTAATTTATTCTGCTTAGTTCCTGAGATATTGGCTCTCAAATTCAAAACTGTGATTTTAGCAGTGAACAAGAGGAATTTTTTATTATTCTGCACTTCGTAATAAGGCTATGGGCTATTGGGGGCTTTACTGGTGACACAGAAACTCGGTTTACTTCAACACAAAAGTATCATTAGCCCCAGCAGTAGGAATCTGCAGTATTATGAAATGCAACGGAATCGCTCTTGTTCTTTGCCAAAATCTGTTTCGACTTAGAGGGCAAATATCTCAAGAACCAAACTGTGAATTTCAATAAAAATTACACCAATCTTTGAAGAATTTATCAGTCTTTCATAAAAAAAAGGATTCATTCAAATCGGTTGAGATTCATGGTTGCAAAAGTAAAAAATCTGCTGGTTTGTTCTTTATCACTTTTGTTCATTGCCAAAATCTCTGTTTTGAATTTGAGGACAAATATCTCAGGAACTAAGCAGGCTATCTTAATATACGTTTATCAATCTTTCAAGAATTTATTTATCTTTCATTTAAAAAAGGATTAATTCAAATCGGTTGAGATTTGCGGTTGCTACAGCAAAAAATCTGCTGGGTTGTTTTTTTTGGCGGACCCTGTATATTCCAACAAAATTCAAGGGCAGTTGTTATAAAACTGGTCTGCAAATAGAGTACCTGGGGTACACTAATTGCCATCAAGTGCCTAATTGTCACCCCGGGTACACATTCATTCAGCACTCTCCGGCAGGTGATTGGCAGACCAATGTAGTGAATACCACCACAGTGCCTCTACTCAATGTAAGTACCGCTACCATATACAGTCAGGCACTTAACGCCGTTTATGGTACCGACACCATATAAGGTGCCGGTACCATATATGGTACCGGTACCGAGGGTAGTGGTACCATATATGGTACCGGCACCATATATGGTACCGTCACCATATATGGTACCGGTACCATATATGGTGCCCCCACGTTCGGCGACTGTGGTGGTACCATATATGGTACCGGCACCATATATGGTACCGTCACCATATATGGTACCGGCACAATATATGGTACCCCTACCCATGGCCATGGGTACCGGTACCATATATGGTGACGGTACCATATATCGTACCGGTACCATATATGGTACCGGTACCATATATGGTACCACTACCATATATGGTGCGAAATCTGAACGGAGTGGTACCATATATGGTACCGGTACCGGAAAAACGCGAAGGTGGGGGTACCATATATGGTGCCGGTACCATATATACCGGTACCATATATGGTACCACCACAGACCTCGAACGTGGGGGTACCATATATGGTGCCGGTACCATATATGGTACCGGTACCATATATTGTACCGGCACCTTATATGGTACCGGTACCATATATGGTACCACCACAGGCCCCGAAGGTGGGGGTACCATATATGGTACCGGTACCATATATGGTGACGGTACCATATATGGTACCGGCACCTTATATGGTGTCGGTACCATAAACGGCGTTAAGTGCCTGACTGATATACGCTGCTGACAACTGTAAGCATGGTGCCGATACTTATCATGTACGGCGTTAAGGCAAAACTGACTTTTAGGGGTCCCTAACAAAAATTTTAATTTTATCTACCGTATTCAGTTGACTTCTAAGCCTAAGCCTAAGCCTAAGCCTAAGCAAGAAAGTGATTAATTTAATATATAGCGGAGGGACCCCTAAAGGTCAGTTAAGCCGCGTTAAGTACTTGAGTATACTTAACGCAATCAGTAAAACTTTATACTAATGTTACTTTCTGACACGATATGAGTGAAGGAATTAGTGTGAGTCTAACTTCTTTCTGCAGGATTTCTTCTCATCAGTGTCCGTGAAGCCACAAATTTTACCACAGAAGGAAGAGCAAATAGACGGTTAGAGAAGAAAGCAGTTGTTAAATAAAGACAGAGTACTTGGTTTTTCTTTGCTCCCAGTTCCAGTTTGACTTGAGCCTCGTACTGTCTACCGGTACCTTATATGGTACCACCACAGTCCCTGAACGTGGGGCTACCATATAGGGTACCGGTACCATAAACGGCGTTAACTGCCTGACTGTACTAAGTATGATACCGATACTTACAGTATCTTATACGGTTTTAAGAGTCAGTCTCTGGGCCCATCGAGTTTCAGTATTCAGACCCCAAAAATTAAACTTTGGCGTGGAGGGCTCAAAGTTGGAGGACTAATACGTATGGATAGGTTATATAACCACCGCAAAAGATATCCCGATTCGACGCTCCACGCTCGAGATACGGCCTTCTGAAAATCGGTCCGCTTAACTATGGGACCAAAATTTCAAAATCGAATTTCTAGCGCACTAATCAGTGTTGGGACTTAAAAATTGGGGGTTTAGGGTAACATTTAAAGTACTTTCAGAATCAACGGTCGAATTCCATTTTCAATGAAAAAAATTTTTTTCGACCCCATTTGGAGCCCCCTAGCTCGTCTGGAACCCCCCCTACACCGTTTTTTTTATTTCAGAATATTGTAGCGCTATCAATTCCCTACAGTTTGGTATAAGCCACATTGGCTGACCCGTGGAAGAAAGTGGTGAAATATGGCTTCAAAGTTGAAAAATCCTCAAATTTTTAGTTTTTGTACTGCACCAAAATTTCCTGCTGGAGTTTCTAGCGCACTAATCAGTGTTGGGACTTAAAAATTGGGGGGTTTAGGGTAACTTTTAGAGTGCTTTCAGAGTCAACGGTCGAATTCCATTTTCAACGAAAAAAAATTTTTTCGACCCCCTTTGGAGCCCCCTAGCTCGTCTGGAACCCCCCTACACCGTTTTTTTTATTTCAGAATATTGTAGCGCTATCACTTCCCTACAGTTTGGTGTAAGCTACATTGGCTGACCCGTGGAAGAAAGTGGTGAAATATGGCTTCAAAGTTGAAAAATCCTCAAATTTTTAGTTTTGGTACTGCACCAAAATTTCCTGCTGGAGTTTCTAGCGCACTAATCAGTGTTGGGACTTAAAAATTGGCTAATACCAAACTGTAGGGAATTGATAGCGCTACAATATTCTGAAATAAAAAAAACGGTGTAGTGGGGTTCCAGACGAGCTAGGGGGCTCCAAAGGGGGTCGAAAAAAATTTTTTTCATTGAAAATGGAATTCGACCGTTGATTCTGAAAGTACTCTAAAAGTTACCCTAAACCCCCAATTTTTAAGTCCCAACACTGATTAGTGCGCTAGAAACTCCAGCAGGAAATTTTGGTGCAGTACCAAAACTAAAGATTTGAGGATTTTTCAACTTTGAAGCCATATTTCACCACTTTCTTCCACGGGTCAGCCAATGCGGCTTATACCAAACTGTAGGACATTGATAGCGCTACAATATTCTGAAATAAAAAAAACGGTGTAGGGGGGGTTCCAGACGAGCTAGGGGGCTCCAAAGGGGGTCGAAAAAAATTTTATTCATTGAAAATAGAATTCGACCGTTGATTCTGAAAGCACTCTAAAAGTTACCCTACACCCCCAATTTTTAAGTCCCAACACTGATTAGTACGCTAGAAATTCGATTTTGAAATTTTGGTCCCATAGTTAAGCGGACCGATTTTCAGAAGGCCGTATCTCGAGAGTGGAACGTCGAATCGGGATATCCTTTGCGGTGGTTATATAACCTATCCATACGTATTAGTTGTCCAACTTTGAGCCCTCCACGCCAAAGTTTCATTTTTGGGGTCTGAATATGGCAAAGGACCAAGACTCGATCGGTTCAGAGACTGACTCTTAAGTAATAGAGTGTGTTATAACGAAATCAGTGAAAGTTTATACTAATATTACTTTTCTGACATGGTATGAGTGATTGAATTAGCGTGAGTCTAAGTTCTGCAGGATTTCTTCTCATCAGTGTCCGTGAAGCCACAGGTTTTACCCTGAAACGAAGAGCAAATAGACGGATAGAGGAGAAAGCAGTTGTTAAAGAAAGACAGAGTACCTGGTTTTTCTTTGCGTCCAGTTCCAGTTTGACTTGAGCCTCGTACAGTCTAACTTCGTCAATACTCATCGGGTGCCACCGGTCGATATAGCAGAAAACGTCTCTGTGAAACTTGGTAAACAGCCGTGGATAAGTGGATTGCATTTTGTCCTGGACTTTGTTCTGCAGCCCTCTCCATTTGAAGTAGCAAGTGACCAGCTTGTAGCAACACATGACAGGGGCGACCACGTCCTGCCAATACGGATGTTCCAATGGCCCGCGGCCAGTAACGGTTGACTTGAATTTCGTTGGATCCCTTGTCGGGTCGGTCAGGTCCTGCTTGATCAAGTGCTGTGTCTTGGTAATGTCCAAATGAATCACATTCTTTCCTCTCACTTTCAGCTCCTCCTCCGACAAACCCAGTGCCTAAACATCTCAGCTGCCTGCCTGCAACCGAAAGCCAACTCTACACTATCTATTTACGTTCTCGTTTTCGCCACGGTCCGGCAGATGGATGCTTTCGATCTCAATGCGGAAGTTGTCTTTCATGTAGTCTGGATTGGTCACTAATGTGTAGCAGTAGGGATAACAGTTCCAGGCCTTTTCATGTAGTTTGGTCGAACCCTTGGGCAGAAACACTCGTATAAATCGTGGAATTCTTCTAAACCCGCCTACACTACACATCAGGCACTCGGTGGTGAGAGAGAGACGTACGACTCAAAGTTGTAAATTTTGTGTGTGAATTGTCCAGCCGAAAACTTGTCCCTGAATGGTTTGGTGATGTCCTGTGGGCCGAACGGCTCGTTCTTGATCACCGAGACTCCCTCACCGCCGCCCGTGTTCTGTTTGCTCATCTCCATCGTAGTGAACAGCTGCCCTCGCTGATACTCTTCCACTGTTAGGGGCATAACGATTCTACTGAAACACACGTCTCTCTGGTCACACCGCACTAAGCAAACCACTCACTACTCTCTCACGAACGCCATCTTCACAACACACTCACCACCAGTACAAACAGCTGTAAATGATGCTATGTGCAATCTACATCAACTTTTGTTAGATTGTTAACCCTTTGGGGACGACTCCACGCCATGTGGCGTATGAAAACTAGCGCGGTATTGGAGTACTGTCCCGATTAGGAACAATATCGTAAATCAATATCGGAACTGCTACCGGATTAGCTTTTCCCAATCATCTCTGGGGCGTAATATTGAAATCGGCGCGATTAGCCGAGTTCTTCAAATCTGGAGCCGATTAGGATCTGGTCGTTTTTAATTTCGGGCGCACAATTGATATCTAATAGCGGTCTAATTCGAACCTAAAATCAAATCGGAACGGGTCATATAAGCGGCTCCAGTTCGTAGTCATTTCTAATCCTCCCACCGAGCCCGAACGACGAATTATGGGATTGTTAAGGAATTGTTAATGAGGCTGCCGGACCTTGTGTCTCTTCCTGCTCTATAGCAGTTGGCTACTCCTAGTACGAAAGGAAAAAAAGTTACAACAACAACAATGGGAACGCCCTCATTGGATTAGCGAAATCACAATTTCGTCAAAAAATCAAATTAGCTCGACAAGAATCAGCTCGAAGTTAGATGGTCTGCTCGAAGGGGTTAATAGAAAGCAATTTTGAGATATACAATGATATAAGATATGAGTAATTTTGAGATGTAAGTTACGTTCAAGAAGTACGATACGATGTCATACTGTACTGCCCTCACCATCTGAAAATCTAATTATGGTTTCAGGTGCCCTAAACAAGATTCCGGAACCCTATTTTGAGTTTCTAAAACCATAACTGAGGTTCCTGACGACCTGATTAGGTTTCAGAAATGCATTTTAGCTGTATTATCGAATAAACAGGTTCTTTGCACGTTTTAAATTAAAAATAGGGTTTTAAAAGGGCAGTTTTTGTAGTTTACAGAGGATTTTTGTTTGTTTAAATTAATCGTACACGATAAGATTTCACGTACTACACGAGGTACTTTTCAATGTCCTACCGCTGAATTTTAGCCCTACCTACGGTTTTTAGTCACATTCACATTGTTTTGAGGGGAAAAAGATCGCTTTTGGACACCAAAAAAGGTTGCTGAAACCCTCTTTTGGACCAGAAACCCCGCCAAAACCCTGCTATATGTATGCCGGTGGGTGCGTGTCCGGATTTCCAACGGTGAACAATCCTAGCTCTATAACTTCCATTCAAACAACGAGCCTCACAGTTTAATGAAACTCTGCAAATGTTTTCTAGAATCCTAGATCACGCCAGGGTTGTTTGTTTTCCGGAAAAAGTAGTGGTATCAACGTAAAGAAGCATTTCTTTGCAAATAGAGAAGTCAACCATTGGAATTTGTTAACGGAAGAGCAGGTGGCTGCTCGTTCGCAGGCGTATTTAGGGATAAACTAACAATTAGTAATCGAGGATTGCGGTTTGCCAAAGTGCACTGCCAGCAAACCGTCTTGCACTGGAACTTCTGATTTTGTCCTGGTCGCCAATTTGCATATCTTTTTACTAACAAGTTTTTCATGTGCAATTACCTCTCAAAACTCAAGTCGGTTATTTTTCCAGTTTTTTCAAAAAAAGTTATTTTCCAAGATGAGAGAAACAATTTTTAACAATAGCTTTTTATTGCAGATTTATTGCAGAATTCAACGAAATAGCGTGAGTTTTATTAGAAAATGCACTAATTTCATCTTTTAGAGTAGTAATTTGATTATAAAACAACAAAAATACAATAATAAAAGTTGCCTGAAAATGGTACCGGTATTTTTTGCCAAAAAACCGCTAAGTTATGCCATGGAAATGCTTGTAACGCCAAGGAAATGCATAACGAAAAATCAAAACATTTGAAGCGAATTTTACCACTTATTGTGCCTATTTCCTTTAAAAACTTGCTTGAGTTTTTTCCGAATTTTTGTTTTTTCCGAGCCTCTAAGAAAAATCCGACCCATCAGCCCTGGATGACGCCTACTTTACAGTATTGCCAGTACTGTGTTCATAATCGCGTTTGATTAAACTACATAATCAAATAAATAAAACTTTATTCTTCTTTTGCATTAATTAAATGTTTTAAGAGTCAGTCTCTGATCAGATTGCGTCTCAGTTTCTGGCCTATTCATACCAAACATTTAAACTTTGGCCTGGGCAGCCGAAACTTGGTACAGTGATACCATTTTTGGTAATACAACACATAATGGATAAGTTCTCAAACGCAGGAAAAGAAATCCCAGATTTGACACTACAATCGGAAGATGCGTCAGAAAATCGGGTTAGTTATAAATACAAATTCGAAATTTTGATCCCATAGTTTTCAGACAACTGTATCTTACTGTGGAATACATATATGTGTATGTATATGTAAAAATACATATTATGTATTATTTTTGGAATACATATATGTATATGTTTATGTATTGCTCAGACAATATGCTTATGTATATGTATTCTGAGGCCACTATGTATTTAAAATACATATTTGAAAATACATATTGAATTTCTGATGAAATGCTGCATTTTCAAGTCTCAGCCTGCCATCCATAGCATGAAATTACATTTTCTTAGGATGCCAATGTCTGAATTTGCTCCAGTGGTAGAAAAACCACAGATTTGGTGTCTTAATTAAGTAATACCATCACCGTGTAAAGTGGTGCGAGGCGACCAAAGGGAGTTCTAATGAGGGAACATTTAGATTTTCAAATTCAATGGATAAATGGCAGGAGAAAAATGCTCTTTTCTTTTGCTAGTTGACCTAGACGAAATTATTGGCCATTGCGGTTTCAAAAACAAAGTTCATTGCACAGGTCTCCCATACAGAAAATGACTGACTGTACGTGGAGGATTTTTAACAGAACTTAAATGTGGAAATTATTGCTGATTTGACTGACGTACTGAATCAATTTCATGCTAATCAGGTCCAAGCATAGACCCTTTCTAATTTCAGTCACAAACAACTCTTTTAGCCGCATTTTTCAACTTAAAACCTGGCTTTGAAAAAATATGTATAATATGTATTTTATGCACATATTTTTTGAATAAATACATATACATATTATGTATATGTATTCGTCATCGCAAAACATATACATATATGTATATGTTATGTATTCCACAAATTCAATATTTTGCCAACAGGTACTGTATCTTTGGACCGAAGCGTCAAATCTAGGAATTCTCTTGATGTGTTTGAGAACTGGTCGAAATGTATACCAGCTTTCAGCTGTCCAAGCCAGAGTTTTAATTTTGGGCCTGATTATTGACGCTCGACCGGTCCAGACAGAGCCAGACTGTTAAAAAGTTCTAGTCGGCAACGCGCAGTAACGAACAAATCACTCCAACAGCAGCGCACAAAATGGAATAAGAATAAGAAGATCAGAGAACAACCTAAGGAATGAGATTTGGCAGCGAAGAATAGCGGTCTCAACCACCACGGCACTCTACTTCGGATAGAACTTCTTGCTGTCATCTTTAGCATGTTCTTTTAACAGTTCGCAAGGCACAAATTCCACTCCCCCGTAAGCAGCTTGAAACTTGTTCATTTGAGCAACCAACCTCGACGCACCGTACAAATCCACGAAACGGAACGGACCTGAAGTGCAACGCAACATCTACAGTTTAGCCACTGAAATATCGTTCGACACGCTTGTTTGTAGCCAATCAGTCTTTAAATCAAAAACGCTTTTCACTCG
>JASANB010002611.1:0-28252 GCA_030248155.1 Sabatieria punctata
TTTTTCTAAGTATCGACTCTTCCCAGACAAATCTCAACTTTTTGTCTCCGATTTGGCAAAAATTTTGTATTTTGGTTTAATTTGACCTAAAAAGACATTTTATCACCTTCCCGGCCATTTTTGAGAGGGTCACTTTTTCGACCCAACCTCAGCTTTCGGCTTATAACTCGGAAACGAATCAACGTAGAAAGTTCGGGATTACATATTTAGAATCAGAAGGGCGTTCTCTTTCAAACGGTACCCTACCCGACCAGATTCCTGACAAACATTTTTTTTCGAATCCTTTCCGGGCCCGATTTGACCCCCCTACAACCCCCATTCCGATAATTTTATTTCATGGAAATGTAGCGCTATCTATTCGCTTTCGAACGCACAAAAAAAATCGAGAAAAAACGGGGCGCAAATTCAGTTTTTGGGCCTTGAAAGTTGAAAATCCGTGCAATTTTATATAAATTGACCTTTCAGCATGCATACACTGCATAGAACAGAACATGGTCAATTGTGGACCGATGTCCTAGATTTCTGTCATACATATTACACAGTACCTCTTGCATACATTGCACAATTCTGAACTTGCTTAATGCTTTCTTACGCGAGTTAGTTTGCTTCTTGGTGTCATTTAAGAGTCAGTGTCTGGCTGACCGACTAGCTCAGGCGGCTTCTGAGTTGCCACTTATAGGGCCGGAACCGGCCCTTGGCATCTCAGTTAATCAACCTCAGGAGGTCCCTAACGGTTACATCACTCAACTCCTGGGTGGTAAGATATCTACTGCCCAGAATAGCTTGTCTACGTCCAGCCAATGCGTCACATTCCATGACCAAATGTTGAGGCGTTTCCTCCTCCTCTAAGCAAAATGAGCATGTTGGATCATCCACCAAGCCCATGATGCTGAGATGTCTATTAAGGTTACTACTGTGTCCAGTTAACCAACCGGCCAAAGTTTCGCTTTTCGACAATTCATGTGAAGTTGCAGCAATTTGCATAGCAGAAGGCTAAGTGGAGATGAAGTTTGACGTGTTTTTTTACTGAGAATGTATCTGTTTTAGAGTTGGAGATGAATTAGCCAATACCTACAGTACACATGTATGCAACAAAAAGCACGACTACGGTCGGAAGAGCAGTAACAGCTTTTCCTGGAGGACTTTTCTCTATAGCTAGCCGCTTAGCTATTGAAGAATTGTGTATATAACCCGTCCATCTAGTCTGTACAATCATTGTTTGTTGTTTTGTTAGTAAACGCCTCTCTCTCTTCACTATATACGCACCGTGTATGGTAGCATGCAGTGTTGTGCCGAACGAAAATTTTCTGAATTTAGTTAGTAAAAGTTAGTTAAATCTTTTCAAATTTGAATTTAGTAAGTAAGAGTTAGTAACTAAATTCGCCCTCTAGTTTAGTTTAGTAAGTTAGTAAAAAATTATCGAGTTACTTAGTTGTGAGTTTAGTTAAAATAAACTACTAGAAATAAGGTCATTTATGCGTTTAACCGATTTCTTTTAGCTCTACATGCCTGATTAACTATATATTCACAAAATAACAGTATTTCTCATTATTTTCTACAAATATTTCGAAATGTGAACGTAAGTTTTCAAAAAATCTGCATTTCAATAACCAATGGAAAATATGAAGATAAAGCAAACAGTGTTTCAGCATATGGGACTATATGCAAAAATGACTTCATCGGTTAGGGGAGGGGGTTTGCCAAATAATGACAACTGGTGAAAGGGGGAGGGGATTCGGCCAATGATAACGTCACTTTTGTCTCCTGAGGGAATTTTGAGAAATTAGCCTTCAAAAACGCATTTGAAAGGCATTCTTAACTTACAATTAACAGTTTTAGTAGTTTAAGGAGACCTGGGTTGGATTTTCACCAACGAGGGCGAGAAAATTTTGAAAAATTAACCTTAAAAACGCGTTTAAAACCTGCACAGGCCGCCCGGCAGAGAATTTTGGCTGGGTTGTTTCGATTCGAGCCCGCCCAGAATGGATTGGCTCATTTTTAAAATCTAGTTTGTACTTTAGCCAAAACAAAACAAAACTTTCTTTAAATCTGTTTTATCTTTAGGTTTGTTGCGTCATATACAGGGTGTGCCAAAAAAAAACAACCCAGCAGATTTTTTGCTGTAGCAACCACAAATCGCAACCGATTTGAATGAATCCTTTTTTAAATGAAAGATAAATAAATTCTTGAAAGAGTGATGTAACGTTTATTAAGATAGCCTGCTTCGTTCCTGAGATATTTGCCCTCAAAGTCAAAACAGAGGTTTTGGCAGTGAACAAGAGTGATAAACACAACCCAGCAGATTTTTTACTTTTGCAACCATGAATCTTAACCGATTTGAATGAATCCTTTTTTGAATGAAAGATTAATAAATTCTTCAAAGATTGGTGCAATTTTTATTGAGATTCACGGCTTAGTTCTTGAGATATTGGCCCTCAAAGTCGAAACAGATTTTGGCAAAGAACGAGAGCGATTCGGTTGCACTTCATAAGAAAGCAGATTCCTACTGCTGGGGGCTAATGACACTTTACTGTTGAAGTGAACCGAGTTTGTGTGTCACCAGTAACGCCTTGAATAGCCCTCAGCAGTAGCAGGAATCCGTTTTATTACGAAGTGAAACGTAATAATAAAAAATCCCTCTTGCTCACTGCCAAAATCACTGTTTTGATTTTGAGAGTGAATATCTCAGGAACTAAGCAGAGTACATTAATAAACGTTACATCAATCTTTCAAGAATTTATTTATCTTTCATTTAAAAAAGGACTCATTTAAATCGGTTGAGATTTGCGGTTGTTACAGCGAAAAATCTGCTGGGTTGTTTTTTTTGGCACACCCTGTACATATGGTTCTTTTCTAAGTACTGTGCTGTATATACGATGTTCTCGCAGAAGTGATTTTGCAAGATTTTTTGGCGATTTTAGCTTTCCCGGAACGGACCGCACCGTCCGCCGCAAAATGTCATCCAGGTGGAATCAAAATTTGATATTTCAGGCCCGGCCGTGAAAAGAGGCACACCGCGCAGGACACTAATTTAGACACCTATAGTAAAGAATTTTTGTTTCTCTTATTTTGACAGGTTTCTACTTTCCACCTCGACCAAAAAAGGTGTACCGGTACCCACCTACGTACATTTGTACAGTACACTTACCTTACTTTCATACCTTACTGTTTTCAATACATGTAGTTCAACTGTGTGTTGATGGCTTTTTCGTTGTGATATGTTAGAGAATTTTCGAATTTATTTCTTTGATTTCCTTAAAAATAACGAAAAATCTTCTAAAAATATACTGTTTCTAAATACGGAAAAATAACTATAAGAATCGAAAAAATTTTGTCTCAAATCAGATCATTTGAATGCAGGCATTTTTGCAAATTCGGTGGGTTGGAAAAAAGTTACGTCATTTTTTTTCGCTTTTATAGGGTTTGGAAAATGATGACAACCGATGAGAAGGGGGGGGGGGCAAAAATGGCCAAAAATCGATGTTGTCATATTTGCACGGCCCCATATGGTTAGCAATTTTAACCCAAATTGCAGATTTTTGTACTCAACCCTCTCCTCATTTTGGCTCAATTTCCCCCCCCCTAGCTCAAACCCAGCCACCCCCTTTGCATACAATACATATACAAAAAAGCCTGTGAAGCAAATACCAAGGAGTATTATGTTTTTGCCACAAGCGTTATAGTAAACAACAAATTGCTCACTTCGCTTTGTGAGAGTATCGATCGAATATAACCTGAATGAGACCACAGAATTTTTAAGAATGTAGACTCCAAACCACTAGCATAGCATATGCCCGAAGCGCCTATCTATAAATTTTAACACCATAACTAAACTGAATGTTACTAAACTCATAACTAAGTAACTCGATTTTTTACTTAGTAAATTTCCTGAAAATGAGTTTAGTTTAGTTGAGTTTAGTTAGGCCAAATCTGAGTTTAGTTAGTAAAAGTTAGTAACTAACTAACTAACTAACTAACTAATGTTTTTACTTAGTAAATAACTAACTAAATTCAACCGGCACAACACTGGTAGCATGTAACGAGTTCGGTTGGTTTGTTGGATTCGCTCCTAAACATCCTCCAGTTATTCCGCCACATGGCGGATAATTGAGAAGGCCCATTCGCCAAACCGCTGTCAAACCCAACTTTAGCCGTACCGTATACCATATACTAGCATTTTCGATACCATATAATACCATATAATACCGTATACTGGGCCCATCCTTAGTTGCGATCTATGCATATGGAAACATACCTTTAACAGGGGGTCCGGGGGGTCTGCCCCCCACCCGACTTAGGGCAGACCCCCTGGTTGGGACCCCCAGACGATTTTCCCAACCCCCTCTGAAAAATCGGCCAGGGGTCCCAACCAGGGAGTCCGCCCGGTGAGGGGGATAAACCATACATGTCGTTGGGGGGTGTAAAGGGGGGGCGGCCCCCCCAAGCCCGATTTTTCGGCAAAAGTCCCCCCCAGCGGATTTTTGGGGGGGGGAACTGAAAACCCACTTTTGGATTCCAAAGTAAAGGAAATTTTAGCCCAGACAATACATTCTACAGCACAAAATTGGGTTTTCGCCTACCCTACAACCCAAGACAGGGTTTTGTAAGGCTTAGAAATCCTAAATTGGGTTTTTAGACTGCTTAGAAACCCTGATTAGGGTTTTTAGGTTACTTGGAAACCCTAAAACAGGGTTTTCAGGTTACTTTTAAACCCTGGTTAGGGTTTTTAGGCTACTTTTAAACCCTGATTAGGGGTTTTAGGTTACTTTTAAACCCTGATTAGGGTTTTTAGGCTACTTTGAAACCCTGATTAGGGTTTTTAGGCTACTTTTAAACCCTGATTAGGGGTTTTAGGTTACTTTTAAACCCTGATTAGGGTTTTTAGGCTACTTTGAAACCCTGATTAGGGTTTTTAGGCTACTTTTAAACCCTGATTAGGGGTTTTAGGTTACTTTTAAACCCTGATTAGGGTTTTTAGGCTACTTTGAAACCCTGATTGGGGCGGAGTCTCAAGCGAGTCGGCGGCTGAGGATAGGCCCGAGGAGGAGGAAGATAGCGCTCTCCTGGTGATTTTTTTAACTTTTTCTCGTGATCATCATTCTTTTGGTCTGTGTATGCTCCTTGCGGTTGGTCTTACTCCCCGGTGCTGGCGGCCCGAAGCGGACTTATTCTTTATTTGTTACTCGGCTTCGGTTGGACGATGTGTCTTAAATTTTTCTGTGCAACTGGACATCCTACTCTCGCAGAGATCTATGTGATTTGGTGCTTCAACTCGTTCTACATTCAGTGAGCGAGCGGTGCAAAGTTTCTGTGCATTTCTGGCATGTTGGCCATTATCCCAGTTGAGCGGCCTATACACAAACGAGAGGTCAGTCAACGTGCCTAACGTGCTCGTTCTCAGTTACTGAAAATAAGGTATGGCTATCGATTTTCCCCGCAGTTTTGCTGAGCTGTGTACAGTCAGTAAGGGGCAGCGGCGCCAGGTTAAAGTAGCCGTCGCACTCAGACGTACATGAAGCATTACTCTGCAACTCGGAAATTGACGTGCTGCTTTTACAAGAAACGTGGCTGCACGCCAACCAATCAGTGCATGATCTCTCAGTTCCCGGCTTTACGCTGGTAACCAATTCGCGCAGACACATAGATCATGGCGGGACAGCAGCTTATGTAAGAACACATTTGAAACCTGAAGTGGATGAGGCTAATACTATCACAGCAAACGGGATTGAGTATGAGCAGCTCTGCGTGCGTGTCTATCCACATAAAAACCTTCCTCTTTTGCTGCTGAGCTGTTACCGACCACCTGATGCCCCATTGCAGTCTTCTCTTGAAGCACTCAATGCAACGGCTGAACGAATTGCCCAAACAAACACTAGATATGCTATTTTTGGTGATTTCAACCACAACTTAGCAGACCGTGATGGTGCCTACAATGAAAGTGCTCAGTTGTCTGCAGTGTTATCGCAAAACTCATTGCAACAAGTGCTTCATCAGTTTACCAGAGTGTGCATACGCAAAACCGAAGAGAATGGGAAAGCTATTATTAGCAAGACCCTTATTGATTGGATTATTCTCCCTGCGCATCTAAAGGCCTCAGCCGTCGGTTCATACAACGCATCTCTCAGCGATCACTGCATCGTGTTCGCTGCATTGGATGTCAATCATCATTACCCCCAGTTCATTTATAAGCTGAAGCGTAACTACAACAAGATCGATGAACAGTTTTTCCGAGCTCATCTGACCAATTCTGTTTGGACACCAGTCTACAATGCCTTAGCAGAATCGAAGCCTGACCAGGCAGCTTCTCTTTTCTCTGCAATCTTTCAGAGTGTACTTGATACACACGCCCCTGCAAGGGTGGTTCGTGTGAAGTATAATAGTTTGTCGCTGTGGGTTGTAGGATTTCTATTGTGCGGTGGTGTAGAAACAAAGTCGTACAAGTAGATAGCCGTTTAATAATAGAAGTTTGTTAAAATCACTGTTCCAGGCAACGTCAGACCGCTCTAGGTTTCAAATTCTATACACACACTCTCTAGATCCCAAATCTATACACACTCTCTAGATTACAAATCTATACACTGACTGTCGGTCGTTTAAAACTTTCCAAAACCAGTTATCACTTTCTTTACGTAAACTAGTTTGTGCTCTTACATTCCTCCCCCGTGCTTTTGAAGATTCTTTTCCAGCAGTGTCAAAATATCAATTAGCCATATTATGACAACAATGCAGAGTTCAAGGGTTCATATGATATCAGTGCTACCGTTCCAGGTCCATATCCATATTTTGTGCTACATTGGTCCAAATTCAAGTCAGAGTGAGTAGGCAGAAAGAAAATCAATTATATAGAGCAATTTCCATTATCCACATTTTGCAAAGTTTCAGGGTTCTGTAGTCTGGGTACCATTATCCACTAGTTGGGGGCCAAATCGAATAACTTCTTCGTGTAGAAAGGGTTCTGTTTCTTCCAACTCTATAGTGTGCCAATTGTTCATCCAAGTTCAAGGTGATGGTGTGAGGTCGGTTAGGGTCTCTTCTCAAGTTTCTTAGTGGTACTCGTTCTCCTGAATCATCTTCGATTTCAACTACAGGGGTGGTGGGAGCAAGTAATCTTCTACATTCTGCTGGTGTCATGCTGATCGCAGTGTAGTTGCTAGGACGAGGGGGTACTGGAGGGGGTTCATTGGTGTCATATGAATCTCCTTTGGTTTCTGTCCACAGTTTCCTAGTCCAAGTCCAAGCTTGCATGGTGGATTTCGGAAGGTTGACATTCAAAGCTTGACCAACTATCAAGGGACAACAACATTGGATGAAAATGACCAAAGTGACCACTAAACAGCAACAGAATGTCCATACTTGATACCAATCAATTAATCCTCCACTAAGGAATGACCAATAGCCTTTTGCAGTTATTCCAGCAGCAGTATCTTTGGCTATGGATTTCGGATCTCCATCTGCTCTAAGTCCTAGTTGGTGAAGTACTTCTTGTTGATGTGACATGGTCGAAAATAAGTCGTTTAACGAGATTCCAGTTTCTAGTTCTGTCCAGTTATGCATGACGATAAGTCGAAAAATGGTGGGTTTCATAGGCCATTTGAGAGTGTCTTCAAATTTATAAAGTTGAAACGTGGGGATTTCTCTTCTTTCTTGTACTTTTCCAGTTTCTGAGTGATAGATGTAAGTCTTATTTCCAATTCGTACAGGTGTCTGTTGAGCTAGGGAACATTCTAAGGGGCTGCTAGGTGAAGAATGAACTATGTTGGTCTGAGTATCTAGCCATCCATTGTGGGAGTGTCCTTCTAGGGAGAATGTGATGGGAATTTCTTTGTAACAAGTCGAATTCATGGGCAAAAATCGGTATGTTCTTGGTTCTAGAGGTTGGCATGGCCATATTTCTAAAACTATGCCAGAAGATCTAGCATACAGATGAGGGTTATTCAGCACAGCTCGCATGGCAAGTGTTGGTTCAGCTATGATAAGGCTTTTGAGTACTTCTAATACGGTTGACATGGAGTGACAGGCGTTAAGTAGTGCGTGTTTATACATGAACTTCAGGTTTCTTGAGAGTGATATGGAAAGGGCTGTCAGTTGAGCGGCACTCAAATCACCAGTTACAATTCCATCTGTTTTTGGTAGGTTCCGTTTCTGGGACCAAGTCGTTTTTGGCCTTGATGAGTGAATTCTTCTAATTTTACGTCTTCTTGGAAGTGGTATGTGTGGTTGTTGCTGTTTGGGCAGGTGTTTGTCTAGCCATCCATAAGCAATGACGTTTGGTGGTTCTGTTGTAGAGGTACTGGTGGTGGGTATAGTAGTTGTTGTACTTGTAGTTGTAGTACTGGTAGATGTAGTAGTGCTTGAAGTGCTGGTTGGCTTTTTAGGGACAGGGGTGAAAATCTTGATTCTGAATCTTTGTCTTACAGGAGGCTTTCTTGTTTTTGTTGGTTTAGGTTTTGGCGGACGAGTGATTCTTGTCTTCTTGGGTTTCTTGGTAGTTTTTGGAGCCAAACGGATGGTTTTGGTCTTGGTGACTATCCTATGATTTGTCATTGGGGAAGTGTTTCTACTGGTGATGGTTGAAGAAGTTGATGTTTGGCTTTCTTTTGGTGGGCTGAAAGTTGTAATGGCGGCTTCTCTCCGAAGTTCACCATGGTATTCTGCGGCTGACACAAATCTGATTGCTAAACCTTGTTCTGACATCTGAAGGTTTTGGCCACAATCTTCAAAAATTTGTTCCGTTTCCCAGGTTAAAGCGAGTGTTCCATCTTCCGACAGAAAGTTTTGACCAATTAGTTCTCCTTTCAAAGCTTTAAAGGGTAGGAATTCACACTTCTCTTTTGGGTTCTTTCTCCATCGTAAGTAGGTTCCATCTCGAAGTGAGCATTCTCCTTCTTCAAAGTCACAGTGGGTCACAGAACCAGCAGAGGATTCCCAACTTGGAGTTCCATGCCTCTTCCACACAACAGCTTCATATTTGAAACAGTTTGTGGCACTCCAACTAGCCCATTTGCAACAAGAAAAGAATCCTCCAGTGTAATCATAGTGTACATCGTTCTGTGTTTTCCAAATATCTCCAGTAGTGGTCATCTTTCCTTCTTCACATTCGTTCCATCTTTCCATTCTCGAACATTCTCTTCCGGTTACAGGTACGTTGTGAGTTTCTTTTTCTTTGAGGTGGTTCACATTCATGAAATAGTTGAAAGTTCGGACAGTGGTCTTGGCTTTCTTACATACAGTAGCATCTGTCTTGTATCTGATGTGGTTTCTTTTGTACAGCTTGACCATAACATCTTTGGGTTGTTCATTGGGGTTTTCCGGTACTCTAATGTTGCAGTCCAAAGGGTAGGGTACTTGCCATAAAGTTGAGCCTTCGTGTGTTTGGCAGACCATCAAGTGAGGGGCTTTAAAGTTTGCCTGAGTTCCAGGGATCAAGAGAAGCAAAATCAAACAGAGGGTAATATGCGTTAAACAGCACAGCTTCGAAAGTTGGGTTGTTATTCTGGGAGACCTTCTAGGTCTTGGTGGTGGAGGTGGAGGTGGTGTTCTAGGACGATCTGGTTCAAAAGGTGTTCCTGGATCTCTTGGGCATAAGCTATGCGCTTTCAATCCAGTTGATCCAAATCCTGTTTTACCTCTTGAAGTTAATTCTGGGTCTAAAGGCGGTACTTCTTGTACTGGGGGTATGGCAATCTTGTCTAGAATGAGTTGGGCTACTCTGGTACCAGCATGGGCTTCATATGTATTTATTCCGCGGTTTTCTAATACTACAGCCACGTTTCCCAAATAACTGCTGTCTATTGTTCCGGCTTCTACATGGATGTGTTGTTTTGTGACTAAACTAGATCTTGAAGCTAGTCGGCCATTGTATCCTGGGGGGATTTGAATTTGTAGGTCTGTCAGACAGGTGACCATTTGAGAAGGGGGTATGCGATAGTTGTGTGCGATTGCCAAGTCATAACCGCTAGCACCAGGTTCCATTCTTTGTGGGAGATAAGCATGATCAGTCAGACGGGCAATCTTCAGGCAAGTTGGGGTTTCTAGGCTACTAGAGGTTGACTGCGGTAGAGTTTCTATGCCAAATTCGGTTTGTAATCTACTTTCTAGAGTTTCAGGTCGATGTTGATATAACTGAGGTGGGCTAACTCCCAAAATCTTGGTCACAACCCAATGGCAGGTTCCCTTGTCCTTTAGTTGCGGACTTCTTGGTTCTTTGGCTTCCCATTTACGTTCTGCTTTGACATAGACTTGCTGACCTAGTCTCATGTTTCCAAATTCTTGGGTGATTTTCCGAGGTAAATACAGTAGTAGGCGAGTTGGGTTAACTTTCACACCTTGGTTCAATGCAGCGAAAACTTCTTTTGGACTTTCAAGTTCTAGTAGATATCCATCTTTTGCTTCTGAGTGTATTGTACCCATTGCTTCCATCTTTGACACAGTCAAGAACATTTCTCCAATAAGAGATAAAACTTTAGAAGGGCTTTTCTGCAGGAGGTTTTCGATGTATCGAATGGTAGCTTCTTGTTCCCAGTTTTGAGTTTGTTGTAAAAGTTGACACAAAGAAGGTGTTCTGAAGGCGAATTCTTCATTTTCTTGGGGGTTTCTAGTACGCAACCAGTACAGTAGGGCGAAAACTTCAGTAGCTAATTTTCCGATATGTTCCATTTTCTCAAAAACTTTTAAATGCTGGTTGACTTTTTGAAGTTGTGTTTCTTGCAGTGCATACTCTGCATCGAAAATAGGTGGTTCTGGCCGGCTTGTTGCTGTTGGCTTACAGCTGCTGTCTTCTCTGATTTGGTCTAGAAGTTCTTCTTCTTCAGGTCTGCGCAATTGGTACTCTTCTCCCTCTGGACGTCCACTCCTTCCTTCCGCTTCTGCTGCAGCTTCGTTCTCCTCTTCTACTCCTTCGTATCTCTCAGAATTGTATCTCTCAGAATAGTATCTCTCAGAATTGTATCTCTCAATACTTCTTTGTACTTCTGCTGCCTCTTCTCTTCTCTTCATCTGCGCTGGCCAACGCTTATTTTGTATCTCTCTTTTTTGTATCTCTCTATTTTGTATCTCTCCTTTTTGTATCTCTCTGCTTTGTATCTCTCTTTTTTTACTTTGGGCAGCTTCTTCTGTAAATCTCTCACTTCTCTGTCCCTTTGCTTCACTACTCTCCTTTACTTCACTTCTTTTACAAAACTCCGGAGCTCCTCTTACTCTCTCTTCCTCTTCACTATTCTCCTCTAGTTCTGCGCAGATCTGTTGGAATTCCGCTTCGTTTGACCACAAACTGGAAATTGAACCAGTTTTGGATCCAGTGGTCAAGGGAAGTGTCATCAGTATAGAATTTATTGGTGGCAGTGGCTCCAACTCCTCTTAAATCGGAGGCAGATTTGCAGCTGCTATTTGCCGGTCCTTTGCTAAGGCAGCTTCCAAGGCGACACTGATGTGTTTAAACCGATCACTTTCTTCTTGTTTGGTAAGTAATTCTGATGGGATTAGGGGTTCGGTTTCCCTTCCAATTCCATAATAATCATGTGTTGACGGTACTGAAGCTCTCTTCTGTCTCTTTTCTAATGTGGCTTTCCTGGCGGCAGTTGCCTTTCTTAGCTCAACTTCAAATGCTTCAATGCTAGGGGCAGCTGGTGGGGCAGAAAGAGGTCTTGGTTTGCTGGTGCGGGGCAGGGTGTTGCTTTGAGTAGGTTTCTTGCTTATTGCTGGTGGTTGCCTCAAAGAATTCAGTCCTTGTGTGACAGATTCCGTCTGGTTTTCTTGTTTTTCTTCTATGAGAGTTGAGTAGTGTCGAGATCTCTTAGGTTTGTCATGTAGACCATTGAAGTTACTTGGACCAGCTTCATCTCCAATCATCATTTGCCTAAGGTCGTCTATTTCTTTAGCCAATTCTAAGTCTCACATTCCACTGTTGTTTCTATGTTTCAAGGGTATATGTCTTGTTCTGCTGGGTAAGTTCCATACGCATAGGTAGTTTCTTCAAATGTAGTTCCAATTGGGTTCTGTAGGATACGTTTCTCTTGCTTGACTAGCCACGGCATATCCTCTGCCACGTCCGTAGGCTGGTGGGGTTCTGCTGTAAGGGTTCTGGTTCAGTCGACCACGATTGGCATTGAAAGGCGATCTAGTCTGGATGGGTCCAAAATTTCTTTGTGCTGGGGTACGTGCACCTCGCATCGGCTGTGTTGGTGAGTGAAATCTGCTTGGCCTGTTCCTCTGTGTTTCAAAAGTAGAGTTAATGTTCTGTGCAAATCTTTGCGAACAAATCCATTGAGTGTGTCCTTTCCTGCGGCAAAGATTACAAATTGGTTGTCCGTCACTTGCCCACGCATAGCGATCGGTGGAACGGGTTCTGGGGAGTTCGAATCTAGGTGCATTCGGCCTTGAAAATCGGTGCGCAGGAATGTGGGGCGCAGGCGTTCGAAAAAAAGGTTGTCTAGAGTCTCCGCGGAGGCTTGATTGATGACTTCTTTTCAAAGTATCTAGGGTGCGATCAAGAATGTCGACCAAACGTTCATTTACGGCACTGCCTGGAGGCATCTTTCTTTGTGAAGGTTCTGTTTCTTCTGTGTTTGATCTATGGCTCGCAAATCCAGCAAAAGCATCAGCATCAAACGGCGTCTCTCCTTTCTCTAATAGTTCCTGATTTTCAAAGCATCTTGCACTTTCTACTGCAGCATCTAGACTGGAGGGTTTCATCAGGTTCACTTTGTCTCGTAATGATTTTCTGAGTCCTTGTAGGAACGGGTACAGTAGAAATCTTTTAGAATCTCTTTCATCTGGGTAGGCGCCACGGGCTAAGTTCAAAAGTGCAGCATAGAATTTCACAACGCTTTCTTTAGGTTCTTGTTTTCGGGCTCGCAGTTCGTTTTCGAAGAAATACGCCATTTTTGGTGGTTCCAAAGCATCGATGAGGGCAGCTTTGACATCTTCGTAATCTTCCTTCGTTTCTGCGTCCAAATCTCGGTACACTTCTTTTGCGAATCCAGCCAGGTATCCAGGAAGTTTCTGAGCTCTAGCCTTCTCATCAAGTCCTTCCATTGTAAAGATGCGATCATAATTGTCAAACCATTCTTTCAAGTTCACATCTCTATCTCCAGAGAAAATCGGGATCTTTGTTTCAGGGTTCAAGTATTGTGAAGCTGACATCATCTTAATTTGGTGTACCAAAGAAGTGTTCATTTCATTAGTTGAGTGCATAGTGTCATTCAAAGTTTCTAAGGCTTGGGCGAGGTTAGGTTCTTCAGGGGCGGCCATCTTTTGCAGTCTTTTGGTTTTACTTCGAGTTCGAGAACTGATGGGCTCAGTATCAATGTCTGTAGTCTTGAAGTCAATCCGTCTCTCAATGAAAAGTTCAAATGTTCACAATTCAAAGTCAGTCGAGAATTAGAATGCAGAGTTCAAACGTTCAAAATAGAGTCAACGTCAGTTCAGTTCAGTGTTGTTCGGGACCAGAGGAATTTTGTCTAGGTACAGTAGATCTTCGGGCGCTCTTCGGGAGATCAGGGGATTTTCGGGGTTTTCTTCGGCTCCTTGTGCCAGGTCACCAGATTATAATAGTTTGTCGCTGTGGGTTGTAGGATTTCTATTGTGCGGTGGTGTAGAAACAAAGTCGTACAAGTAGATAGCCGTTTAATAATAGAAGTTTGTTAAAATCACTGTTCCAGGCAACGTCAGACCGCTCTAGGTTTCAAATTCTATACACACACTCTCTAGATCCCAAATCTATACACACTCTCTAGATTACAAATCTATACACTGACTGTCGGTCGTTTAAAACTTTCCAAAACCAGTTATCACTTTCTTTACGTAAACTAGTTTGTGCTCTTACAGAAGTATGGCTCATTACCTTGGATCAACAGAAAGATCCGTGCTTGGATGGCTCTGCGAGACCAGCTCCACAGCCAAGTTCTGACTTCTCGGAATCCAGAGGACTGGGAGGATTACAAACGCATTCAAAACTTCACAATATCCCTGGAATGTGAGGCTAAAGCAGATCATTTCCAACGAGAGTTCAGGGAATTGAGAGGAAACAGCAGGAAACTCTGGCAAACTATCAGAGTGCTACTGCCTAACAGACAAACAAGCTCAGACACTCTGGATGGGCAAGAAGATCTGAAACACGCCACTAAGTTTAATGAGTACTTTACAAGTATCGGTCAAGAAGCAGTCATCAGAAACCAGTCAGAGAGAACGCCTGAAGAAACAGCTAGTGCAGTTCCATTAACGGATGTCAGGTTTAAGCTGCAACCAATCTGCAAAACCGAATTTCTGCAGGTTATGAAGAATCTACCCAAGTTCAAAGCTCCAGGAAATGATGGAGTAAATGGCTATGCACTTCAGCTTGCATTGCCTGTAGTTGATGAACTACTCCTTCAACTGTACAATCAGTGTCTTGCTTCTGGGCTCTATCCCTCAGTCTGGAAGGAAGCTGTGGTTACTCCAATCCACAAATCTGGTGCACACAGTCAACCTGAAAACTACAGACCAATCTCACTGCTGCCTCTCTTTGGGAAAGCTCTGGAGCGGTTTGTGTATAACCAGCTTTACAAGCACGTTGAGAAACTGATTTCTAACTGTCAGTATGGTTTTTTGCGTGGGCGCTCAACTGAGCTTGCCATTCTCCACATCACCAACAGTATTCAATGTGCGATTGGTCAGAAGAAAGTGACCACTCCTGGACATGAGCAAAGCATTTGATTGCGTTGATCATGATATTCTGTTAGCAAAGCTCAAACGCTATGGCATCACAGGGCTTTGGTTCGAATAGGGACACAAACTTCATCTTCACTTCCTCTCAGATCAGGTGTCTTGCAAGGTTCTACTGTTGGCCCGCTGTTATTCCTACTGTACATCAATGATCTACCAACAGTTGTCCAGGGAGCTCAGTGCACTCTTTTTGCCGACGATATCCAGCGCGCATCCACTATAAGCCATCTGAAGCTCAAGCTGCCTGTGCCAACCTACAAACAGATCTGGTAGCAGTATCGCAATGGTGTGCAGCCAATCATCTGAAAGTTAATGCAAAGAAAACTCAGGTGATCACAATTTGCACTGCGCAAAGCCAAAGGCTGCTTGAGCATCCAGTGGAACTGCAGCTATCAGGTCAACCCCTGGTGAATGTAACAGAAGGTAAGAACCTTGGAGTTACTTTCGATCAAAACCTGAATTTTCTGCGCCATCTGGAAATCGTTTCTGGAAAGTGCAAGAGTGATTTGTTTGCGATCAGCCGGGTCAAATCCTGCTTGCCAAAAGACCTCCTAACATGGTTGATCGCTACTACAGTGCTGCCTAAGATCTATTATGCAGCTCCCGCGATACAAGCTGCACCACCCTCCTACATAAATCAGACCTATCTGCTTGTGGTCAACTTTGGAGCAAAGTTGGTAGATGGGCTGAGGAAGTTCGATCACGCCACAGAGTCAAGGAAAAAACTTGGATGGCTTGACCCCCAGACTGAGCTCAAGTACCGAACTCAATAATTCGCATACAAGCATTTCTTGGAGAACAGTCAAATCGTCGCATCAGTGAATGCAGAAGATCGTCAAGAATCAATCAAGTGCCACTGCTCCTAGTGCCGAATGTGACTGCCGATACTGCTAAGCGTGCCTTCTCACACCGCGCACCATCTCTGCTGAATGAAGCGTTTATAAATCTGCATTTGAACTGCTTGGAACCAGTCTCTTTGTCTGTTTTTAAATCTCGGCTGAAAGCTTTCTATGACAGATCTTTGTGCTAGTCTTGTTCACCACTGTTACAGTTACTGATATTTTACTATAGTATAGTAAAACAAAAATTAGTAATACTAGTGGTATTTTACTAGTAGTAAAATAATAGTAAAAAGTAAAATTAAGAGCCAATAGTAAAGTAAAAATAAAATTAAATTAACAAAGATCGTCAATAGTAAAATGGAAATTTTACTACTATTTTACTAGTTTTTGGTGAATTCCAGCCAAATTCTTGATCAATTTTGCAATAAAAGATGTGTGAGTGCAGTTTTGCCAGTCGAATTTCATACATTTTCGTCTCTAAAGTTCTTGAGAACCTTGTATCATGATCAAATTTAGCAACTAATTAGCACCAACATTAATTATTCATTAGATTTTGGCAACATTGATGCAAAATTGCACCTATGACTAGTAAAATCGTAGTAGAATAGTAGTAAAATTAGTAAAATCATTAGTAAAACAAAAATTAGTAAAATCAGAGCTGCTTGGTAGTAAAACACATATTAAAATTAAATTGAATAGCTGAATTTGTAGTAAATTTAGTAAATAGTAAAATAAAAATCCACTAGTAAAATAACAGTAGTTACAGTCCACACATATTAAGGGAAGCGCGTTTGCGCTTTCCCGGTGTAGTTATTGTTACCGCGGTCCATACTAAAAATTGCTTTCGTAGCATTCGAGGAGGGAGCAAATGCGCTTCTCTTATTATGTCGGAGTTTGACCAAATTTGAAAAAAAGTGCCAAAAGGGTGTTTTTGGCCATACTTTTTAGGGTAACTTTTGTGTTTGTGGACCGATTCCTCTAATATTTGCAGGCATTGTAATTTGAAGTTATTTCTATCTTTTGGTGAATATTTGAGCGAAATTGGTCGATTCGTTTTCGAGCACTGCTTTTTTGAAAAAAATGCTCTCGAGGGGGGGGGCTGGCGAAAAAACAAAATGGTGGTTTTCGGCGTTTTTAAGGTACCGGAGTTTTCCACTTATAAGACCTGGTCTTATAACTGGAAAATGCCCAAATTTAGGGTCACTTTTTGGTGTCCTTTTAAAGACCATGGTCTTCTAACTGGAAAATGTTATTTCACTGCAAACAAGGGTTTTTGGCCAAAAAGTTGAATTTGTTTTTCACCTACATTGCTGTTCCAGACATGCCACACCATTTTACGCTTGACTTGTTGTAGAACTTTACTTGAAATTACAAAAAGAAATTTAGTGTTGAAGCGTAGCAGGTACCGTATTGTGTTCAAAACAAAAATCAGAATCATGTTTTACCTATATTATGTACTTCTGCCTTTGTTTTTTCACGATGCACAGCTTTTGTTTAGTTTAAAAACAGATAATTTTGTGCTAAAATCGGTTAATTTAACTAAGACCATGGTCTTTTAACTGGAAAATGGGTGTCAATGAACCCAGTTTTCTGACCACCTATTAGAAGACCATGGTCTTATAACTGGAAACAAAAACCTATTATAAGACCATGGTCTTCTAACTATGGTGGTCTTATAAGCGGAAATCTCCGGTACTTCTCGCGGTAACATAGTATCAAAAGTTATACATCAAAAGTTTGCAAAAATTTTCTATTGGTGCAGTCGTTTTTTGGATATTGTTTTTCGTTTTTGAGTTAAAAATATTTTTTAATTTTTGAAAATTGCCAGTAAAACCAACTAATGGTTTAAAGGTCCCCATGGATCGGACCTGTTATGTTTTGTTAAGCAATGTGTGTAGTTTCATATTACGTGTGGTAGAATTGCATACTAATCCGGGATCAAAAGTTATGGCCGATTGAAGCACTAAAAATGGTCAAATTTTGGACACTTTTTCGAAATTTTTTTACTTTTTGATTTTTGAAGCGTGGAAGAGGGTTGCGCGATCTGGGGAAGGTCTGGAGCTCTGGGACTTTTAGGTTTTGTTAAGGAATGATTGTAGTTTGAAACTAAGGGTCGTAGACGTTTTTTCGACTCTGGGATCAAAAGTTATGAAACATTGAAAAATAGTAAGAGTCAGTTTTTCTTGGTTATGAGACCCTGTGTTCAGGACATGATAATCTGGGTAAGAAGTTTTGCGATTTGGCTCAAAATTTGTGTCAGGATGTAAGGACACAATATAAACAAGATTTTAACATTTTTGGGCGAAAATTCGAAAAAAAAATTTTTTGGACTTTTTGCCGTATTTAGCTCATAACTATAGTAAAAGTAAACGTACAAAGGTGGGGATTGCATATTATGAATGAGAAAAGGCGGTTCTTTCCAACGGTACACAGCAAGCTGCGATCAGACAGCTCTAAAGATATTTATGTCGGATTTTGGACAAAATTGAAGAAAATGCAAAAAACGCTATTTTTTGGGCTATGCTTTTTAGCATAAGTTTTATATTTCTGGACCGATTGCTCTAATATTTGGAGACGTTGTAGATTGAAGTTTTCTCTATCTTTTGGTGAAGATTTGAGTGAAATTCGTTCATTCGTTTTGGAGTACTTATCAATTGAAAACATGCTGTCGAGGGGAGCTGAGGAAGAAAGAAAATGGTAGTTTTCGGTGTTTTTGAGATAATTTTCAGGCTTATATAAAGGTGGTATACATCAATCAAAGCTTTGCAGGCATTCCGAATTTTCTATTTATGGGGTCCGTTTTTAGTTAAAAGGAAAACTATAAATAGAGTGCGAACTGGTATTGGGTATTGGGTGTATTGGGGTGTTTTCCAGGTATTGGCTATTGGGTATTGGGGTTTTTACCTCCCAATACCCAATACTAAATTGGACAATTAAAAATAGAGAAAAATCGACGTTGACCTGAAAAATTGATCTGAAAAATATGGAAAAAGTTGATCGATGATTCGGTTTAGTAAGCTGTTTTCGCGTTAAGGAGCCATCCATAAATGACGTCGTTCAAATTTTTCGAAGCATCCCTCCCTCCAAAATCGCCTTGTATCGTTTCTTGTGGATCCCCTCCACTAAGGCAACATGGTTTTCGGTTTACCCCCACCCGATAAAAGTACAGTACATACAGAACAGTCATGTTTTCTTGTTAGCATGCTGCGCAATCAATAGAATAAATCCCTACAACTGCTCTGGGAAGCTTTTCCGCATTGTAAAAACCTTTGACAGAATGTATTAAATTGAAAATAATACAATCAAACAGTTCTCTAAAATTCTGAAAAAAGCGACGTCGCACTTTGCTAGCCCCTCCGCCTCCTGCAGTGTCGTCTATCGTCGCATTTCTGCCGACCCCCCTCCCCGTCTGGAATGTCATCATTTATGGACGGCGTAATCAACGTAGTAGAATTTCCTAAAGTGTACGCTTTTCTAAGCGCTGCTACACCAGAAATTAATTTCTCTGCTATTTTCTAAAATATAAATGGTGACATTAATGTCACCATAATGTACTAGCACCGTACCCATCATGGCTATTGCCGTGGTGCACACAATTTCCGGCCGAGTTAGGAAAAAAATCGCGACTGAATTGCGAAATATTAAGTACCAAAACTGTTAATTTCTGCTAATTTTTCGCCTAAACGGCTTCTAAATGCTTTCTGAAAGGCTAATTTTTCAAAATTTTCTCGCCCTGCTTGGGCAGCGGCCCAACCAGCCTCTTAAAAATTTTAATTACAGAGCCGAAAACCTTGTGTACACAACTAGAATGTACCTGTCCACTGAAATGAAATTTTTGGCCCAGCTACACAAGTATTGGGTATTGGGTATTGGGGGTCTCAGCTCAGGTATTGGTATTGGGTATTGGGGTATTGGGTTTTTTAGGTATTGTTCGCACTCTAACTATAAACATGAGGATACAGTAGAGATGTGCACGGGCACCTTTTTTCCGGCCCGGCCCGGCCCGGCGGGCCGATCAGGTGAGGCATGCCCGGCCCGCCATGCCCGGCGGGCATCAAAATCTGGCCCGGCCCGGCCCGGGGGGCCTGAAAATGGTGCCCGGCCCGGCCCGGCCCGCCCAAAATCCGGCCCGGCCCTGTCCGGCCCGTTAATTTTGCTTTGTCTTACTAAATTTTCGGAAATTTCGCATGAATTTTCAGATTAAAAGCTAAATTTCTGTTAAGCTTTGGAAATGGGCATTTTAAAAGATGCCTTCTTTTAATTAGAGTGCGAACTGGTATTGGGTTGTTTTCCAGGAATTGATATTGGGGTTTTTTTGTTGGGGTATATATTGTTTATTGGGGTCATTTATGTCATGTCATAGGGGGCGTGCAAAAATTACGTAATGGTATTTTTGCCCAATTTCGGACCCCCCCTCCCCCCTGATAATCGCCCGTAATAATTTCCTGACCCCCCTCCCCTAATTACGTAATAATTTGGCTACCCCCCCCCCCGAAATTTCAAGTTTTTGAAGAGTTAGAGCCGAAAATTTTCCGTTCAATTCTATGTAAAATGACGTTCTTATTAAAATAGCATCTGTATACAGTAACAATTGATAGTTTTCTTAGTTTTCTTTATTGATGAGCTACAAACTACGTACATGTACGTATAGTCTTAGTTTGACATAGAAGCCATCATTGGATTGGATGGCGTTTTGTTACTGACGGGGTGACGGATTGTATTGGAAGTGTTTTATACAGGGTTTTAGGGCTGCTTCAATATTGCTTGACTGATAATCGATAGGCATAAACCAGAGTTCGTGCGGAACCCGAAAAGTCAGGGAATTTGGTGTCCAGTCTGGGAAAAAATTGATAGCAGTAGAATGCTCTCTCGCCCAAAGGACCCTATCAGAGCTTTACACACCACCCTTTTGAAAATGGGACTTCTGACTTTCCACAACTACTACAACTTAACAGAATACCGGTTAAATGCGTTTTTCTGAGCAAATTTTTAAAAATTCTGAGCCTTGTTAGAATGTTCTCACTCACTCTGATTGGTCGGGGAAATTTGACTTTGTTCAGCGAATTTTGCTCGGAAAAAGCCGCACGAACTCTGTAAAAGATCGAGTCGATAAGTCTTATACCCTTATAAACTCTTAATAAGATGTCAAAGGTCACTCTTGCCATTTAGCATTTAAAAAATTGGAAAGCCCTGACGTAAACGGTAGCTACCTTCTCTAATCTAAACGTTCATCTAAGTGAAATCGAGAAAATTTAAGCCCAATGGCTTCAAATCGAGACTACAAGTACATGTACTGTACATCAAAACAATTAAAATTATGGCCACTTTAGTGATTTCTGCACTTTTAAAAATTACGTAATGAAGTCGCCAACCCCCCTCCCCCCACCGTAATGAATAGTAATCTTTTGGCGAACCCCCCCTCCCCCCTCATGCCATTACGTAATTTTTGCACGGCCCCATACACAATGTACATTACATATCCAGGGCAGTGGTTGACACCTTTTTTAAAGCCAGACGCAGAAGCTCAACCCTATAAATCAAAGTGTGCACTTGAATCTAAGCTTGAGCTCCAAATTGAGGCTTAAAATTAAGTTCGTCGGCAGGTGGGGTAAAGGCTTGTGTACGAACGGCACCAAGGCTGAAATTACTGTTAAAATAATTCTGCATATGGTGAATTCATTTGGGGTAATGCTAAGCTAATCAAGGTGTTCTTTTTTGTATTCTGGTGTTCTTTATATATGCCCGACGGGCATCAAAATCGGGCCCGGCCCGGCCCGGGGGGCCTGAAAATGGTGCCCGGCCCGGCCCGGCCCGGCCCGTCCAAAATCGTTGACGGGCATGCCCGGCCCGGCCCACGGGCCGGGCCGGGCGCGGGCCGGGCCGGGCATGCCCGGCCCGTGCACATCTCTAGGATACAGTATTGATTGACGAGATATTATAGCGATTAGAAACTACAGTATTAAGGGAAGCGCGTTTGCGCTTTTCAGTGTGGTTATTGGGTAGCGCGGCCCATACTAAATTGTTTTGGTAGCATTCGGGGAAAGAGCAAAACGGTTCTCTCATTATGTCGGAGTTTGGACAACATTGAGAAAATGCCAAAAAGCTTTTTTTTTTCGGCCATACTTTTTAGCATAACTTTTGTATCTGTATTTGTATCTAAAAATGGCCAAATTTTGGACATTTACTGTACTTCAATTTTGTTTAATTTTCACTGGCACGAGTGTAGCGCTATCAATTAGCTACGTTTTGGTACAAAATACGTCGAGCCAGCTGCCCGCGTTTTTGAGAAATGTGGCTTCAAAGTTGAAAAACCCCGACTTTCTGCATTATTTTTTGTGCATAAAATTTCCAACTCTGATTTAGGGAGGGATTTGGGATTAGAGATTTTGTAACATTTATGAAGATGTGGTCCATACTGTATCGCAATAGCATTACTGTTCATATGCAGCCAGGAACGTAATCTATCTTGTAAATGGTAGCGAGCGGCGTCATTTTTGGTCGGGAGTGGCCAATTCCAGTCACCATCCTACCCTTGTGCGTTGTTTTTGTGTAATATAGAGTCCGGATGTGGGCGGAGCTTCAAAAACAGGTTTAGCCGTCGCGTCTCGGACCTTGGCTCATAGCTTGGGCTGGAGCGCCACTGCCATTCGTCTATTCCAATGCGCTCTGCTGTTGTTTTGCGTCACAACTGTGATTTGTATTGATGAGAACTTTTTTGACGTCTGTCCGAGCTTGTTGTAAGTTTTTTACTAAGTTACTGACCTAGTTTAGTTTTACGACTTAGTTTAGTTTCGTCTGTTTGTTTTTCCAATACTGGTCTTAGTGGCTCTAATTGGAACATAAATAGTTTTACATTAAATGGGGATGGGCATGAATGAGCTCGGCAAGACTTTTGAGTGGCCGACCGCTCCGGCAATATACTGAAAATATAAAAAATTGTGTCTCAGCGGACATGTGCATTCTATATCATTGGAAATGGAATTTCCATTTGTAGATAAGAAGAAAGAAAGCTTCCGTGACTTACGCTTATGTGAATCGTTTCGAATTTGACTCAGACGAAATCTATGAAAGCGTTGATGACATAGTATGGCAAAACTATGTGACAGCAAGAAGTGCTATGCAAGAAGATGATGAAGATGAATAAAAATCTGTTGCTGAAACTAAACTAAAAAACCTTGTCTCTTCATAATTAGAGTGAATATTTCTCAAAAAAACGCGGGCAGCTGGCTCGACGTACTTTATACCAAAAGGTAGCTAATTGATAGCGCTACAATAATCTGAAATAAAAAGATATGACTAGGGGGGCTGCAGACGAGCTATAGGGCGCCAAATGAGGTCTAAAAAATTTTTTTACTCAAAAGCGAAATTGGACTGCGCAATCTTAAAGTACTCAAAAAGTTGTGTAAAAACTATAATTTTTAACTTCAAACTCCAACTGGTAGGTTAGAAATCAGAGTTGGAAATTTTATGCACAAAAAATAATGCAAAAATTCGGGGTTTGAAGCCACATTTCTGAAAAACGCGGGCAGCTGGCTCGACGTATTTTATACCAAAAGGTAGCTAATTGATAGCGCTACAAGAATCTGAAATAAAAAGATATGACTAGGGGGGGTTGCAGACGAGCTATGGGGCGCCAAAGGAGGCCGAAAAAAATTTTTTTCCTCAACAGTGAAATTGGACTACGTAATCTTAAAGTACTCAAAAAGTTGTGTAAAATCCACAATTTTCAACTTCAAAGTCCAGCTGGTAAGTTAGAAATGCGAGTTTGAAATTTTGGTCCCATAGTTAAGAGAGCCGATTTTCGCGGGCTTATATCTCGAGCGTGGAGAGTCGAATTCGATATTCCTTTGCAGTGGTTTAACAACTCATCAAGGGGTATCAGTGCACCAACTTTCAACTTCCTGCGCCAAAGTTTCAATTTTGGGTCTGAATAGGGCAAAGGGGCAAAACTCGATCGGTTCAGAGACTGACTCTTAATACAATACCGAGTTTTCCGAGTCTTGCTGGGAACCATAACTCTACTGCAAATAGCCATGATTTTCATTGCTTACTATTCATTTTCATTGTTTCCTGTTTTCTTTTTGCCTAGCTTTGATGTTCTTAGGGCCTCTACTATTATTCCAAAGATTACACTAGGGTAAAACTAAAAGTATTTGCGAGTCAACTCGGTTCGATTCCCGGCGCTAGCCCAGATGGCTCGAAAATATCTTTCTGTACCTGCCACAAGTGTTCCCAGTGAAAGGTTGTTTAGCCAGGCTGGAAACGTTTACGACGACAAACGTAACCGGCTTTTGAGCAGGAAAGCAAAACAGTTGCTGTTTGTTAAGAACAACCTGATTTTCTTGCATTTCGAATGTTAAGCTGTGTTAGGTGAAGTCAGAGAGCAGTAGAGAAGCATCTAGACAAGTAAAAGAACTGTTTTACATGCAATCAGCACCGTTTCCTTATAATTTACAAGCTTATGTAATAATCATACATGGGCCGGGGGTATGGGGGTAACCCCCTTCCCCTCGGCGGCCATTACCACCCCCTCGGTCGTCCATACCCCCCTCACCCCACCCCTCCTGGAGGCAGAAAATTTTCGCTTATTTAAGGCAAAATAGGAGTTTTTTTTACTTTTTGGGATCCCCCCGAGGTCTCCGTACCCCCCTCCGGATTTTTCCGGCCCATGTATGACAATAATATGCAATAAAATATTTCAACTGCGTAAAAATAACCCTAAAATGACGCTAATATGGATTAAAACGCACCAAATTATGACAGAATTTTAAATAGGAGGAAACCGGACTATGAGGGGAAGAAATCGGAACACGCCCCGGACCCCCTATTACATGCATTAGAATATACACTAAATTTGCTCATTCTTCCTGTAAAACACCACTGTTTAGCTGCATTTACGCATTTAGGCCAAAATTGCAATTTTTGAGTGTTTTTAGAACTCTGCTTCCGGAATTTGACCCCAACCCCTTCGGCGGATGACCTCTACACTATATATAAACGGTGGAACAGAACCTGTGTTGTTTGCGTAACTGACCGCAGCCGGAGGAGTGACCACCCAGTCGCCACTGGAGTCATCGTTTTCGGAGGGAGTCCACTCAATGAATATACCGTAGGGCTGAAATGCAACACCTCTACTACCATACCACATGTGTCAGTCAGTCAGTCAGTCAGTCAGTCAGTCAGTCAGTCAGTCAGTCAGTCAGTCAGTCAGTCAGTCAGTCAGACAAACAGTCAGTCAGTCAGTCAGTCAGTCAGTCAGTCAGTCAGTCAGTCAGTCAGTCAGTCAGTCAGTCAGTCAGTCAGTCAGTCAGTCAGTCAGTCAGACAAACAGTCAGTCAGTCAGTCAGTCAGTCAGTCAGTCAGTCAGTCAGTCAGTCAGTCAGTCAGTCAGTCAGTCAGTCAGTCAGTCAGTCAGTCAGTCAGACAAACAGTCAGTCAGTCAGTCAGTCAGTCAGTCAGTCAGTCAGTCAGTCAGTCAGTCAGTCAGTCAGTCAGACAAACAGTCAGTCAGTCAGTCAGTCAGTCAGTCAGTCAGTCAGTCAGTCAGTCGGTCGGTCGGTCAGTCAGTCAGTCAGTCAGTCAGTCAGTCAGTCAGTCAGTCAGTCAGTCAGTCAGTCAGTCAGTCAGTCAGTCAGTCAGTCAGTCAGTCAGTCAGTCAGACAAACAGTCAGTCAGTCAGTCAGTCAGTCAGTCAGTCAGTCAGTCAGTCAGTCAGTCAGTCAGTCAGTCAGTCAGTCAGTCAGTCAGCCAGTCAGTCAGTCAGTCAGTCAGTCAGTCAGTCAGTCAGTCAGTCAGTCAATCTTCTCTCTTTCGAATACACTAAACAAACTTGTGTTCGCTAAAGAGACTATTTTCCGATATTTTCAGCGTAGCTTTTGGAGCAGTTTTCCACTTTGAAGAAATTCGATTGTTTTGCGATTTCAAAGAGATTAATAGTTACAGCAAGGGACGAACTTTGTTTAAACAAATGAGTGCATAACATAATGCATAACAAATAGTGTAGGAAAACGCCTCAGTGTGGACTAACATTTAAACAGAGTCGTGAACGAATTTTTTCACTTTCGACCTTTAAAAGGTACATGTAACAGGGCGTCCGCCGAAAGGGGGCCTGGCTACCAGACCCTCCTGCTGTATGCTGAAAATGGCCGAGTTATCACCCACGAGCACAACTAACACAACAGTTATCTTTCATACCCCCACCAAACTTAGGCCAGCCCCCCGGATGGGGACCCCCTTCCCCCGAGACGTTTTCCCGACTCCTCCCCTCAAATTTTCTCTGGCAAGTAAATATTTTGAGCAAGTTTTCGCGATTTTTTGCAATTTCAGACACGAAAATTGCCAAAATCGCTTCTAAAACAGTACTTTTTAGCTGTATTTGAGCCCAAATTAGCGATTTGTGACAATTTTTAGCGAAAAATTGCGATTTTTCATCGTTTTTAGTGCCCCAACCCCTCTCTAGATTTGGGCTCAGAGCCCCGGCCTGCGCCAGACGCCCACCCAAACCCCCTTCGGCGGATGACCTGCTACATGTATGGGTTAGAGAAACCATCCATTTTCCACCTACCTTTTCTACTAAACACAACGATCCTGGAATGTAGGTGGCTTCATCTGATTCACTACCAAGTTTGGCTGCCACTCCAGATTGAGAAAATGTCACCTTAAAAGCACAGCAAGGATAGGATGGTGGTAGCAGACACACCACTAAATACATGTACTCGGGGTGGTTTGGGGGTTCCCCTCCTGCTGGAACGGCCAAACCCCCCTCACCTCCACCCGAAACAGGTTAAGGGACCCCCTGACCCAAAAATACAAGTACCAGTAGTGGCTCCTCCAGTACTAACAAACTGACTAAAAAAACACTGATTTTTAGCCTAAAATTCACTTGACAAGCCTTTGGAAACCGAATTTGGCGTTTCCACTCCTGATATTTAAGAGAAATAGGGGATTTTGGAAGCCCTCATTTGTAGGGTTCCGACGATATATCGATATCGATATCGAAAAGTCGATATATCGACACTTTTTCCAACATCGATATCGATATCGCGATATTTTATTTTTTTCCAATATCGATATCGATATCGCGATATTCCGTGCAACGTTACCGCCTCCGGGGCAGCTCAGTATACCCTACGGGGCCAATGCTGAGTGGACTATAAACAGCCCCAGGTGCAACGGGGCCAGTCCCTAAATGGTAACGCCCCATTCCGGGTACGTAGCCTTGTTCCTGTTGGCTATGTGGTTGTTGGCCTCCGACTCATGTAGCGATCGACCGGAATTCCGGTTCCGGTTCCGGCCGGAACTGGCGGTTCCGGTTCCGGTCCCGGTGAAAAAGGGTACCGGAACCGGAACTTTTTTATTCACTATTTTCGATGGATTTTTTATTTATTTTTGCGTGATCCTCTTCTTTCTTCTTTGGTGTCTGTCTGTTTTGAGTGTTTCTGTTCAAGTCAGTTTGAATGGCAAGCAAAACTGCGCTGGTGTGGCGACATTTTTTGGTCAATGAGAAGGATGAATCGAAAGCAGTTTGTCAAATCGGAAAGTGTAAAGGCTCTGTGTCAAGAGGCATCGGAAAAGTGACTAGCTTTAGTATGAGTCCCCTTTGGAAGCATTTGCAAGTGAACCACCCTTTGGAGTACAAAGAGCTTAAAGCGGAAGAGAAAGAAAAAGTAAATAAGTTAAACTTTTATTGTTTTTTTGTGTTTGTAACCCTTATTCACGAAGGAACACGAATACAAAGTAGCTGAGTGGCTCTGCAACAACATGTGCGCTTACGTTATGGTCAACAATGAGCGATTCAGAGTAAGTAAAGGAGACTGCTTTGTTTTTAACTATAGGTATTTCGTAAAATTTAGAGAATGATTACTGATTTACTGAGAATCAAAGCTGAAACCTGAAAATGTTGAAAAGCTTCTCTTTCTGAAGTACAATTTGCGTGCTCTTGACTACTGTTATTGAAAAGTATTCTGTATTCTGTTGTTGATTTGAACTTCTGCTGATGTTTATAACAGGAATTTGTACACGACGTGCCTATAAATACGTTTCTATAAATTTTGGACCAAATATTGAAAAAGTTCCGGTTCCGGTTCCGGCCGGAACTGGGTGGTTCCGGTTCCGGTGAAAATTTTGGTTCCGGTCGATCGCTAGACTCATGCTTGGACTGTCGGCACTAAACCGTCCCGGATGTCCATTGGGAATTTGCCCATCTGCCACTGATGATGCCTAGAGCTGATGGTTTAATGTGCAGCCGGGCCACCCGTATCTCGACTGTGCGACAGATGGACCCAGTGGTGCAGAAGGGTCGGCCGCCCGACTTTTCCAGCTTGAAGAAGTGGCCGTCTATTGTTCCCGGCAACAACAACAACAACATATCACGATATTTCGCATCGATATTTTCGATATTTTTGTGTGCGGAAAAGTAGAAAAACAGAACTAACACAAAGTTATTTCTCTAGAAACATGCAAAAAAAACAGTTTTCCTGGACAACTAAATCGATGGTATAGTCAAAACCTGGTCATGGCATGATAGCCTTTAGAAACATCAATTTCTCGGCATTCTTAGCTTATGACAGCAACTCAGGTTCTTAAATGTCTGCCTTGTAGCAGCACAGGAAGAGCTGCCCACTCAGCAGACTTGAAGTAGAGAAGAAGCAGACATGGCCTGCATTTTGGCTGAGGGGTGGCAAATTTTCAAATCCTGAGGGGGGTACTGC
>JASANB010002612.1:0-27992 GCA_030248155.1 Sabatieria punctata
GTTTTGAGGGTGGCGGTTAGGGTCCCCGAAACAGTTAAAAAAGTGTTTTGAGAGTGGCGGATGGGTCCCCGAAACAGTTAAAAAGTGTTTTTGAGGGTGGCGGATGGGTCCCAGAAACAGTTAAAAAGGTGTTTTTGAGGGTGGCGGATGGGTCCCCAAAACAATTAAAGTGTTTTGAGGGTGGCGGTTGGGTCCCCCCGAAACAGTTAAAAAAGTGTTTTGAGGGTGGCGGTTGGTCCCCGAAACAGTTAAAAAAGTGTTTTGAGGGTGGCGTGGATGGGTCCCCGAAGCAGTTAAAAAGTGTTTTGAGGGTGGCGGATGGGTCCCCAGGAAACGGATTAAAAAAAGTGTTTTGAGGGTGGCGGTTGGGTCCCCAAACAGTTAAAAAGTGTTTTGAGGGTGGCGGATGGGTCCCCGAAACAGTTAAAAAGTGTTTTTGAGGGGTGGCCGGATGGGTCCCCGAAACGGTTAAAAAAGTGTTTTTGAGGTTGGCGGATGGGTCCCCGAAACAGTTAAAAAAGTGTTTTTGGGATGGCGGATGGGTCTACGAAACAGTTAAAAAAGTGTTTTGAGGGTGGCGGATGGGTCCCAAAAACTAATAAAAAAGTGTTTTGAGGGTGGCGGTTGGGTCCCCGAAACAGTTAAAAAGTGTTTTGAGGGTGGCGGATGGGTCCCCGAAACAGTTAAAAAAGTGTTTTGAGGGTGGCGGTTGGGTCCCCGAAACAGTTAAAAAGTGTTTTGAGGGTGGCGGTTGGGTCCCCGAAACAGTTAAAAAAGTGTTTTGAGGGTGGCGGATGGGTCCCCAAAACAATTAAAAAAATTGTTTTGAGGGTGGCGGTTGGGTCCCCGAAACAGTTAAAAAATGTGTTTTGAGGGTGGCGGATGGGTCCCCGAAACAGTTAAAAAAGTGTTTTGAGGGTGGCGGATGGGTCCCCGAAACAGTTAAAAAAGTGTTTTTGAGGGTGGCGGATGGGTCCCCGAAACAGTTAAAAAGTGTTTTTGAGGGTGGCGGATGGGTCCCCGAAACAGTTAAAAAGTGTTTTTGAGGGGGTGGCGGATGGGTCCCCGAAACAGTTAAAAAAAAAGTGTTTTGAGGGTGGCGGATGGGTCCCCGAAACAGTTAAAAAAAAAAGTGTTTTGAGGGTGGCGGTTGGGTCCCCGAAACAGTTAAAAAAGTGTTTTTAGGGTGGCGGATGGGACCCCGAAACAGTTAAAAAAGAGTTGTGTGGGTGTCGGTAGGGTCGCGGAACCAGTAAAAAAAGTGTTTTGAGGGGTGGCGGATGGATGGGTCCCCGAAACAGTTAAAAAAGTGTTTTGAAGGTGGCGGATGGATGGGTCCCCGAAACAGTTAAAAAAGTGTTTTGAGGGTGGCGGATGGGTCCCCGAAACAGTTAAAAAAGTGTTTTGAGGGTGGCGGTTGGGTCCCCGAAACAGTTAAAAAAGTGTTTTAAGGGTGGCGGATGGGTCCCCAAAACAATTAAAAAAGTGTTTTGAGGGTGGCGGATGGGTCCCCGAAACAACTAAAAAAGTGTTTTGAGGGTGGCGGATGGGTCCCCGAAACAATTAAAAAAGTGTTTTGAGGGTGGCGGTTGGGTCCCCGAAACAGTTAAAAAAGTGTTTTGAGGGTGGCGGATGGGTCCCCGAAACAGTTAAAAAAGTGTTTTGAGGGTGGCGGATGGGTCCCCGAAACAGTTAAAAAAGTGTTTTGAGGGTGGCGGTTGGGTCCCCGAAACAGTTAAAAAAGTGCTTTGAGGGTGGCGGATGGATGGGTCCCCGAAACAGTTAAAAAAGTGTTTTGAGGGTGGCGGATGGATGGGTCCCCGAAACAGTTAAAAAAGTGTTTTGAGGGTGGCGGATGGATGGGTCCCCGAAACAGTTAAAAAAGTGTTTTGAGGGTGGCGGTTGGGTCCCCGAAACAATTAAAAAAGTGTTTTGAGGGTGGCGGTTGGGTCCCCAAAACAATTAAAAAAGTGTTTTGAGGGTGGCGGTTGGGTCCGCGAAACAGTTAAAAAAGTGTTTTAAGGGTGGCGCTTGGGTCCCCGAAACAGTTAAAAAAGTGTTTTGAGGGTGGCGGTTGGTTGGGTCCCGAAAACAGCTAAAAAAAGTGCTCTGGAACGGTCGACTTTTCGGTTATCCCCCACCTGCAAACCCTGTGCGCCTGGCGCCCACCCCAACGATTCGCGTTTTTAAACTGTTCGCGCCGCGCGAATTGGCCGCGAACTGTTCGATATGAGTCATACACACGTTATAAGATGCCGGCGCGAACTGTTCGAAACAATTCGCGCATACGTAATTAGGCAAAATCCGAACTGTTGTAAACAATTCGCGCCAAACCCCGGTTTGCGCGATCGGGTTATTCTCCTGACAAACTTTGTGGTCATTTTCTAAAATTGAAATTTGCAGGCCGCTATGAATAACAGGTGCCACGGCCGGTGCCCAGTCACGACCACAATGTGGTCGACTTGAAGGCATAATTTGAACCCATGCAATTGCGCATGACCAAGTGGGATCTACGTCAAGCAGCAACCAAACGATGACCAGAAGGTGTTGCTATTGGTGAGTGCGCAACTGTCACTGGTTGTGGCATTTCTGTAACGACTATGAATTCTGCGACCCCAGGCCCTGCAAATGGTTAAAAGAAGCGGCTCGAAACAACCCTATCAAAATATGAACTTTACTCTGGTTCTTGTTTGTTCATCTGCCAGTGTCCTACAGTGGGGCGTAAAAGTTTGTGCAGCTATCGCGTATAGAACAGGCACCTATCGCGTATAGAACAGGCACCTATCGCGTATAGAACAGGCACCTATCGCGTATAGAACAGGCACCTATCGCCTATAGTACAGGCACCTATCGCGTATAGAACAGGCACCTATCGCCTATAGTACAGGCACCTATCGCCTATAGAACAGGCACCTATCGCGTATAGAACAGGCACCTGTCGCGTAAAGAACAGGCACCTATCGCGTAAAGAGAAAAAACAGCTATCGCGTATAGCGTTCTTATGCGATAGGTGAAAAATCGGTCATATGCAAAGGGATAAGGGTAACACTTATCGACTCGATCTTTTACAGGGTTCGTGAGCGATTCCCTGACCAGAGCCAAATTTCTCTGACCAACCAGAGTGAGAACATTCTAACAAGGGTTGGAATTTTTAAAAATTGGCTGTTAAAAACGCATTTAAGAGCCGGTCTCTGGGCCGATCGACCCTTGGTATTGAGAGTTGAAATTTTGACTTTCACCGATTCCGCCCAAATTTGGTGTGGTAGTAGCATCTGATGAGTTATACTGGACCTGCAAAGATTAGTTCGATTCAACGCTCCAGAGTGGAATAATGCGCTCCGGAAATTTTCGCTCCTTAACTATGGGACGAAAAATTTGGAGCTTATTTTCTCGGGAATTAGTGCGAGTTGCGAATTAATATTTGGGTCTTTTATTAGTTGCTTGAATGTCTCTCAAACGCACTGCTTAGATTTACAAATTTCGGAAAAAAATTATTTTCGACCCCCTTTGACCCCATAAAACCCCCCAAAATACCCCCCCCAGACTGCGCTTTTTTATTTCAGAACTTTGTAGCGCTATTATTTCTGCATTTATTGGTGTAGCCAAATTTGGCATTTGGGCTGCGGAACAACGTCATTTTTGGCCTCAAAGAAATTTTATCCAGTCAGAAAACTGCACAGGTTGACCCAAAGATACAGGAATTTACTTCCAGCTTTTGATTGAGAAGTCGGATCTCTTAGGCTTCGGTCTCATTTGAAAGAGCGCGCCCTGGCCGATCGAACAGTTGGTCGCCAGCCAAAAACGAACCACACAGTCCGGTACTGAAAGAGTCTATAATGAGCACGTTCAGCACATTGCGCTTTTCTTCTCTTTTTGAGTGTTTAAGAGCTACAGGGTGTCTCAAAAAATGATCACATTTCTTTTTACTGCCATTTCCGCAAATTTTGGCCAAATAGGCTGAAATTTGGACCATATGTGCCAAAACTCGGGCAATTTTATGTGTTAAAGTTTGGTGCACTAGGCTTGACTCCTTCCCGAGAAATTTCAAAAAAAGTGAAATTTGTTAAATCAATAGTGAAAGCCGGTCACCGAAAAAATGATCACATTTCTTTTCACTGCCATTTCCGCAAATTTTGACCAAATGGGCTGAAATGTGGACCATAGGTGCCCAAACTCGGGCAATTTTATGTGTTAAAATTTGGTGCACTAAGCTTGACCAATTCTCGAGAAATTTCAAAAGAAGTGAAATTTGGTAATTTCAATACCAAAAGCCGGTCACCGAAAAAACGTTACACTACATTATCGCCTAAACTCTAACGATAGCGTTGGAGTTCATGCGTCAACTTTTTACACACGAATTACCCTGAACTTCTGCGTTTACATCCAAATTTCATCCAATTCCGTCAAAAATTAGAAAAGATATAGGAAAAGGAAATGTTTCCATTTTTCGGTGACCGCCTTTCACTATTGAAATAACCAAATTTCACTTTTTTTGAAATTTCTCGGGATTGAGTCAAGCCTAGTGCACCAAACTTTAACACATAAGATTGCCCGACTTTTGGCACCTATGGTCCAAATTTCAGCCTATTTGGTCAAAATTTGCGGAAATGGCAGTAAAAAGAAATGTGATCATTTTTTGAGACACCCTGTAGTTCGCGAGAGAATCGACCACGTATGTTTGTTTGTTTGTTTGTTTGTTTGTTTGTTTGTTTGTTTGTTTGTTTGTTTGTTTGTTTGTTTGTTTGTTTGTTTGTTTGTTTGTTTGTTTGTTTGTATGTATGTATGTATGTATGTATGTATGTATGTATGTATGTATGTATGTATGTATGTATGTATGTATGTATGTATGTATGTATGTATCATTATCACAGTATCGATTTCTTTCTCATTCTGTCTGTGAGCAGGGCAGGCTAGGCCAAACGGCCCTGTACAAAAGCGGCAGCGAACTGAAAGTAATTGCAACCCACTATTTGTTCAATGAATTGCTAGTCCATAATGGTTTAGTTGGCCATTGTGTTTTAGTCCTTGAGGATGAAGATGAACTTTATGTTGAACAGCCCCAAGATACTGATGACTACATTTTTGTACAGCGCGATGATAAACGATGAGAAGTTTAAAACCGTTTCAAAACGAGGATGAACTGTGGTGCAACAGAGACAGATGATCTGCTTGACTGATCTTTTAGACCTTATAGACATTCTTGGGTTTGCTCTTTTGTCTGTGTTGGTCTGTGACCTTGCAGTTTCTAATGAATGGTCTAAACAAAATTTGCGTAATACATACATACATACATACATACATACATACATACATACATACATACATACATACATACATACATACATACATACATACATACATACATACATACATACATACATACATACATACATACATACGTGGTCGATTCTCTCGCGAACTGGCTCTTAAAAACTACTGTTATTTTAATATATTAATATTAAAATAAAACTATTATTAATAGTGCCATTTTAATAGTATTAAATCTATATTAATATTAAAATTGAGGGCCTACTATTATATTAAATTAAATTAAAAATGCAAAGAGGGGCTGAATATTAAAATTTATTTTTAATAGTATTTTAATAGCATTTTAATAGTTTTACCTTGTTTGACAATGAAGGAGTTACCTGCAATACTAGAATTTAAATCAGAATTTTACCTCAGAAAATGATAAAATTGAAGGTGCCTGACAGCCCTCTGAATCTCGAATCTTGGAAACTGTGGAACTATTCTCAGTAATAGGCATGAATGATAAAAGGACCTAGTCTACTTAATAACCTATGTAACAGTCTTTTCCTGTCAAAAATGTCTCTATAACTATGCATCAATATTTTCTTTCAAATTTTAATGCCTAGGTTCTGTTCGAATGCAATTTCGAATATCTTAACAGGTCATCTGTGGAAGGGAGACGGGGTTGGTGGTGGGTCTGAGCCCAAATTTTGGGAGGGTTTGGGCACTAAAAACGCTCAAAAATCGCAATTTTTCGGCTAAAATCGTCAAGAATCGCTAATTTGGGCTGAAATACAGCTAAAAAGTGTTGCTTTACAGGCGATTCTGGCAATTTTTGCGTCTGAAATTTCAGAAAGTTTTGCGTCTGAAATTTCAGAAAAAATTTCTCAAAAAATTACTTGCCAGAAAAATCGGAACGGGGTCGGAAAAGTCGTCTCGAGGGAGGGGTCCCCATCCCCATCTGGGAGGTCTGGCCTAACTCGAGTGGGGGCAGACCCCCGGACTCCTCTGTTACATGTATGCTTAAAAAAAACCATGTTCAGACAAAATCATTTTGAAAAGAATGGTCATGAATTTACAGAGAAAATGCTTCTAAGTTGGATCTCTGATTAAATTTTCAACTTACACTAACAACTTCAAGCAAATGATGTTGTTTCACCAATTCGGTAAAGTGTGTCCAAAACTTTTGAAGTTCATTTTAGAATCTATATTAAAATGCTATTAAAATACTATTAAAATTGTTATTTAATAGTATTAATATTAAATCTAAATTAAAACTAACAGGGGACTATTATATTAATATTAAATTAAAATTAAAATCGGCTAGTTCTATTATATTAATATTAAATTAATATAAAATTTCACTATTAAAATAACAGTATTAAAAACTCAAAAAGGGAAGAAAAGCGCAATGTTCTGAACGTGATCATTATAGACTCTTTCAGTACCGGACTGAGTGGTTTGTTTTTGGCTGGCGACCAACTGTTCGATCGGCCAGGGCACGCTCTTTCAAATGAGACCGAAGCCTAAGAGATCCGACTTCTCAATCAAAAGCTGGAAGTAAATTCCTGTATTTTTGGGTCAACCTGTGCAGTTTTCTGACTGGATAAAATTTCTTTGAGGCCAAAAATGACGTTGTTCCGCAGCCCAAATGCCAAATTTGGCTACACCAATAAATGCAGAAATCATAGCGCTACAAAGTTCTGAAATAAAACAGCGCAGTCTGGGGGGGTATTTTGGGGGGTTTTATGGGGTCAAAGGGGGTCGAAAATAATTTTTTTTCGAAATTTGTAAATCTAAGCAGTGCGTTTGAGAGACATTCAAGCAACTAATAAAAAGACCCAAATATTAATTCGCAACTCGCACTAATTCCCAAGAAAATAAGCTCCAAATTTTTCGTCCCATAGTTAAGGAGCGAAAATTTCTGGAGCGCATTATTCCACTCTGGGGCGTTGAATCGAACTAATCTTTGCAGGTCCAGTATAACTCATCAGATGCTACTACCACACCAAATTTGGGCGGAATCGGTGAAAGTCAAAATTTCAACTCTCAATAGGGCATGGGAGACAGGGTCGATGCTGTCAGAGACCGGCTCTTAAATGGTATTCTGAGGGTAAAATTTCAAGTTGTAGTAGTTGTGGAAAGTTAGAAGTCCCATTTTCAAAAGGGTGGTGTGCAAAGCTCTGACAGGGCCCCTTGGGCGAGAGAGGATTCTACTGCTATCAATTTTTTAACTGACTGGACACCAAATTCCCTGACTTTTGGGTCCCGCACGAACTCTGGTTTAATACTATCGATTATCAGTCAAGCAATATTGAAGCAGCCTTAAAATCCAGTATAAAACACTTTGGTTTCATCTTTAACAAAACGCCATCCAATGATCGCTTCTACGCAAAACTAAAAGTATACGTACATGTACGTAATTGTAGCTCATCAATAAAGAAAACTAAGAAAATTATCAATTGTTACTGTATACAGATGCTATTTTAATAAGAACGTCATTTGCATAGAATTGAACGGAAAATTTTCGGCTCTAACTCTTCAAAAAATTGAAATTCCGGGGGGGTAGCCAAATTATTACGTAATTAGGGGAGGAGGGTCAAGAAATTATTACGGGCGATTATCCGGGGGGAGGGGGGTCCGAAAATGGGCAAAAATACCATTACGTAATTTTTGCACGCCCCCTAAACAGTTCCGTTAACTAAACAGCAACGTTCCAAAACAGTAAAATGGCGATATAAACATACAGTACGTACATGGGCCGCGAGGGGCGGGCCGGGGTTTTCCCACCCTCAATTTGACCAGAACCCAAATCACCTCGTCCATCCACCTAAAGCCAAGAAAAATCGCACTGATGACCATAAGCAAAACTGGTTAACTGCTGTGCGTGAGGCTAGGAGATTGAAGCGCAGAGACGAATTTCTAGCAGAAAATGCTGTCTTAACATCAAGATGTACGAATCGTTTTTGGAGATTTGTAAGATCTCGTTTAACTTGCAATACAGAAATTCCTGTGCTTGAATCCAATACCGGACTTCCCGTCTCAAATTCTAGTGAGAAAGCTGAATTATTTAACAAATATTTTGCTTCAGTGTTTAAAGTGGACGATGGTATTCCTTTAGTTACTGATCGTTTTATTGAAGCTCCACTTCCATCCTCTGTAAATGTTGATTTAGTAGATGTAATAACTGATTTGTCTCAGTTGGCGTCTAAGAAATCTGCTGGTCCTGATGAAATACATCAATTCTTTTTGCGTAAACTCAGTTCTGTTATCGCTTTCCCTCTTGAACGAATTTTTAGTTTTTCGTTGGCTTCTCAAAAATTGCCTAATGAATGGAAGGTATCTAAGATTATACCGTTGCATAAAAAGGTTCACATTCAAGTGTTCAAAATTACAGACCGATTAGTCTGCTTTGTGCTTCTAGTAAAGTTTTGGAGTCAATTGTTAGGGAATGTTTGGTAAATTATTTAAGGACCTATAATAAGATATCAACAGCGCAACATGGTTTTTTGAGTAAGCGCTCTACTGTTACCCAGTTACTTTCTTGCCTCAGCGATTGGACAAGTATGTTGGATACCCATCAAACAGTAGACATTATATATCTCGACATAGCAAAAGCTTTTGACAGTGTATCTCATCCAAAGTTGTTATTTAAACTTCGACAAATAGGGATCTCTGGTACTCTGTTAGCATGGTTATGTGCTTACCTTACTGATAGAAAACAGTATGTTCATCTGGATGGTAATTCTTCCTCTTTAGAAAGTGTGACTTCTGGTGTTCCCCAGGGTAGTTTGTTAGGACCTGTTCTTTTTTAATTTACATAAATGATCTTGAAAAGGTTATACGTTTTTCACATTTGAAACTTTACGCAGATGATGCAAAATTATATTTTGCAACTAGCAGATTTTGTCAAAACGATATGCTAAAAGACGATTTACTTAATGTTTATGAGTGGGCTACACAAATGCAACTGGATGTGGCTATTCAAAAATGTTCTGTTTTGCACTTAGGATACGGAAATGCAAGAACTGTTTATCAAATAAGAGAAACTCTGTTACCAGCAGTGGATCAAATTGTTGACCTAGGCGTCATAGTATCCTCAAATTTAAAGTTCTCCAGGCATTGTCAATATATTGCTATACGGCGGGAATGTATCGGAAGCCCTGTTCATTTGAATTGTTTGTTTACGGTTTTCGACGCGAATTTATTGAGTAGATAGATACTGTAGTGTCATTTTACCGTCCGACTGGTATGCGTCATAGTTGCGTCAATTAGTATATTACTTTGGTAGGGGGCTGATTTGTTTAACTTGAGCGTAACCACAGGTTTAAAGCTCGATTAGAGCATGAACTAATGCTTAAATTAAATCCTCATTCTAAACCTGAGCCCAATACTACGCCGCACAAGCGTAAATATATATCGGTAATTGCGGTGTGGGGGTACTGTCCGAGTACAAAATTTTCGGCAGCTTTTTTCACCAAGGGCCGTAAGCAGGTACCGCGTTACGGTAGTTACTTGATTTTCAGGAAAAATTACAGGGCTTCCGATAGAATCCCGCCGTATACCAAAGCTTTCCAGGCCGTAAACTCAATTTTTCGGGTTTTTCAATCACGGAACAGAAATTTCCTTTTACAAATGTATTTTGTCTTTGTGAGGTCGAAACTTGGATATGCATCCGAAGTTTGGAGTCCATACCTATTATCAGATATTGAATTGGTAGAAAGAGTACAGCGCTCATTCACTCGTCGTTTACCTGGTTTGCAATCTTTAACGTACCCAGAACGTTTACTGCAGTTAAACATTAAATCTTTAGAAGAACGCAGAATAATTAGAGACCTTGTAATGGTTTTTAAGATAGTCAGGGGTCTTGCAGATTTGCCCGTTGAGTGTTTGTTTACGTTTGTCCTTGAATCACGTACTAGAGGTCACAGTTTAAAACTTTATCCTAAGCATTTTCGTCTTGATGTGAGCAAAAATTTCTTCGCACACAGAGTTGTACGTATTTGGAATAACTTGCCTTCTGAAATCATTGACTTACAGTCTTTGGCTCGCTTCCGCTCAAAAGTGGGAATGCCTCGACTTTTCCCAATTCATTCGGGGTAGGGCTTTCGAGTCGGAAATCGGCCCAGCTCGCCCCTTCATCTGACAGAAGTGGTATGCAGGCTTTTTCGTGTTGAATAAAATTTACTTACTTACTAAAAGCCGGCTTTTGTTCCTGGACGTGGGCGCACCCACCAAAATTGCCGCTACCTCGCCCAAGATCGGTAGGCCGACTCGGAAATTTCCGGATTTTAGCTACCCCAACCCATTTTCCAGCCCTTAAAGTGCGATGCATCACAAAAGCGGTGACATAGTATTCAGGATTTTGCAAAGGATGTGTAAAACTTTAAAGTTGCCAGGTTGGGCCGTTGCCCAACAAAGGCGAGAAAATTTGGAAAAAGTAAGCCTTCGTGCTTAAAGAGCATTCTGAGCTTAAAATTGACAGAAATTACAAGTTTTATTAGTTTAAAGTGGCTGGTCGGTCGGGCCCGACCAAAGGCAGAATTCATAAAAGTTATGAGCTCATATTATGACAGATTTTTTATGATTCTATGAGAACACCGGTTTCATAAAGGTGAACTCATACTTTCATAAGTATGAGCTCATATCTCATAAATATGATCACATCATCGAATTTATGAGGGCGCCGGTCTCATAACCGTTTTGCCTCATACTATGATTTTATGATTTATGACTGTGTGTTCCTAGCATTTTATGAGTGGGTAGGTGACTCATAAAATTTTGCTTTTCCAGTGTAAAGTTGTTCTATCTCAAAGAAATGCTCGAATAATGATTCGTCCAGCTACAGAGAGAAAAACCATGAGCGGCCAAGGAGAAAACGTGTCTTTCGACCCAGAATAAGTTTCTTTCACATTATCCTGAAGAGCCTGCAAAGTTCAAGAAGTGTTTTCGGCTGTCGCAAGAAATTCTTGAAACCAGACATCGCCTGATCAACTAATTTCGGTAGTTGTACTTGCTCTCAGTTTGAAGTTTGAACAAATTGTATCGGTTTCAGCTTTGTTAGTTCAAAGAAAGTTTTATAATGGCAAATCGAACAAAAACAAACGTTCAAATGCACACAAACAGTTATTGTGACTCGGGAGAGCTGAACACGAGCAGACATTGCTAGACACCCCTAAATCCGTTTACGACTTGATGGTCCTGACCGGCGGACCTACGTATTTCTTCTTCCTTCCGAAAATTTCGAGCGTCAGCTAGTAGTTCGGTTTCCTCCAGGAACTGGCCGCTGATTTTTGTTCACACTGAAACAGCTAAATACGTAGTTTCTTATGTGAAGCGATGCTAAGGGACCATGTCAAAATCGGGTGCCCGTTTCCGACCCATCTTCCCGGCTCTAATACCCAGCTTCCGAGGTGGCCACCCCATTTCCGTGCCCCGCTTCCGGGCCCCTCTTCCGGGCTTCATAGGCTGCTGTTCACAGTTTTCCATGGCCGGATCCGGCCTGCAGCTGTTGAGCTGTCTGCTGGCGGCCTATTAAGAGATTAAGTTACTACCTGACCGGCCAAAACGTTCGCACAGCTGGGACTGCTAAACGCGTGCTGCTATGCTACCACCATACCTTTGTATGAGTCGGTTGCTCTGCCATTTGTCTTTGGTGCCCACATTTCTATGCAGGCAGAACTGTGTACTACCGATCTGTTAATAAACTGGCTAGCTTGACCTCTGTTAAACTGCAAGAGCAAACGGACGACGGCAGAGACGGCAGGCCATCATTGACAAATCAGTACCCTCGCACTGGCAGTCAGCTACTTTCTATGTAGGCAGAGCAGCGCACTACTGATTTCTTAATAAACTGGCTATGTTGACTTCTCTTTAACTGCAAGCGCCCACGCACAGACCGCAGGTCGTTATTGCCAAATAAGTAGCGCCGGCAGTCAGCTAATTTCGTTCTATGCAGGGAGAACAGTGCACTGCCCATTTTCATAATTCGGACCTGCCAGACCATTCGAAGGCATGTTTCCAAGTCTTTTTTGTAGTCCCATTAATAGGATACAGTATGCCACCTAGAGGCAAACCTACTAATAAGGATAATGAGTGAATTACGAACAATAACACTGGCCCCGTTGAAAATACTGTACGTAAGTCCCGCGTTGGCCGTTAATATCGCTCTATCACGCTGCTTGAGAGAGACGCACTTGACACCACAATTGACCGGACTGTCAAAGATGTTTATACATCGGGTCCATTGCCTGTCAATGCAAGATTGATTACAGCAGGTGAAAAGCTTCATCCTAGCATTGAAGGCACCCCGGATCCTGGGTGGCCGGCCGGAAGGAAGGCCACGGAAGCGGGCTCCTCTTCCAGGCCCGCTTCTTGCATTTCCTGGGTCGGAAACGGGCACCTAATTTTGACACGCTCCCTAAATCGTACGAATACAAAGCGTACGTATAGGAATCAATCCACATCCAAATCGAGTAAAAACCAATTGCCGATTTAAAAGGACGAGGAAATTTCAATTTTAAATTTGTTAAAACCGATATTATTTCTCTTTTCCTACTTTTCGGAAAAGATTGTGGTCGTGCAGAAGCGTTCTACGTTTAAGTCTGTACGCACTATTGCACATACATAACAGGTCATCGTCAAAGGAGGAGGGGTTTGGAGTTTGAGCCCGGGTGGCTGGGATGGTCTTTCTTCTGCTGAAGCTCATTTTCGGGACTAAAAATCGCTGAAAAATCGGTTAAAAGCTTAATGTGGAGCTAGAAACCACTAAAACAGCTCTAGATAATTTTACATTTTTGGGCTCTGAATGCGAAAATGTTAGATGTTAAATGTTAGAAAACACTTGAAATCTGCGAAAAAGACGAAAACTATCTAAACATCTAGGAGGTCTTGGGAATTTACCAGGCACCACAGATACATACTGTCAAGAATATATAACACCAAGAATGTTCCACTCGGCGGCTCGGCCATAGTCAGCTGAGCGACCATGCGCTGCAACATAATCGCGCCTACGTAGGCGCGATCGCGTCCACGTAGGCGCGATCGCGCTCACGTAGGCGCGATGCGACCACGTAGGCGCGAAACTACCCCAGCAGGAAATGAGTCTAGACTTGTCGTAAGTAGATAAATGTGCGCCAAATTCAAATTGCTCAAGTACTAGCACCCTCCTTATGGCCTCAAATCTTCAGGTGACCTCTGCCATTTGTTTCCTTCCAAATCGTACTACAACCACTTCGACAATCCAGTCCGCCACTCACGATTTGCATGCCACCGATCTTCGCCGAAGTACTATCCCAAGAATCGGCCGATTTGGGAGTGGAAGAAGGTGAAGCTACCGATTTCCCTTCAGTTTACCACAACTTCAACCCTTCTAGCTTCCATACTCTTTGTTTCGATATGACCTGGGGGGCCGCCAGCCTAATCTTTTCTGATACACTTTGAATCGTCCTGCCGAAGTACTATCCCAAGAATCGGCCGATTCAGGAGTGGAAGAAGATGAAGTTGACAATCTCCCTTCAGCTTTCCATTATTTTAACTCTTGTAGTTTCCATACTCTTTGTTTCAATATGCCCTGGGGGGGCCGCCAGCCTAATTTTTTCTGATACACTTTGAATCGTCCTGCCGAAGTACTATCCCAAGAATCGGCCGATTTGGGAGTGGAAGAAGGTGAAGCTACCGATTTCCCTTCAGTTTACCACAACTTCAACCCTTCTAGCTTCCATACTCTTTGTTTCGATATGACCTGGGGGGCCGCCAGCCTAATCTTTTCTGATACACTTTGAATCGTCCTGCCGAAGTACTATCCCAAGAATCGGCCGATTCAGGAGTGGAAGAAGATGAAGTTGGCAATCTCCCTTCAGCTTTCCACTATTTTAACTCTTGTAGCTTCCATACTGCTTCGATACCTTCTGGGCCTCCAGCCACACCTCTTCTGATCCACTTTGAATTGTCAAGCCAAAGTACTGCCGATTTCCCTTCATCTTACCATTGTTTTGAGTCTTGTAGCTTCCATACTGCTTCGATATGCCTTTGGCTTCACTCTCATTTAGCCAAGTCTGATTATGTTGGTCCAGACTGGATGGATACTGTAGCATGCAAAATTTATTCAAATTTTCTAACTTTGTAATGCTGCTTCCTAACATAGGCGTTATTTTACTTAAATTAAAGCTCTCATTAGGTAAGTCTGAGTTTGATGGTCCCGTCTGGATTTGACACTGTTATCTGCAAATTCTATGCTGTTTTCGCCATCGTGTTTTGCTAGTTTGCATATTTTGACATCCAATCTATACAAGACTCTCATATCCGGACTTCTCTTTAAGAGGCCTTTAATTTAACTATAATAAACCCTATGTTAGGAAGCAGTGTTACAAACTTAGAAAATCTGCATCAAATATGCTTACTACAGTATCCGATCCAATCGGGACCATCATATTCAGGCTTAGCTAAGCGAGAGGTTTTGATTGAGTACCTACATGCCTACGTTATGACGCAGCGTTAAAAAGTTCGAAAATTTGCATATTCAAAATGTCAATATGCAAATTTTCGAACTTTTTAACGCTGTATCGTAACGTAGGCATGTAGGTACTCAATCAAAAGCTCTCGCTTAGCTAAGTCTGAATATGATGGTCCCGATTGTATCGGATACTGTAGTAAGCATACTTGATGCAGATTTTCTAACTTTGTAACACTGCTTCCTAACATAGGGTTTATTATAGTTAAATTAAAGGCCTCTTAAAGAGAAGTCCGGATATGAGAGTCTTGTATAGATTGGATGTCAAAATATGCAAATTAGCAAAACACGATGGCGAAAACAGCATAGAATTTGCAGATAACAGTGTCAAATCCAGACGGGACCATCAAACTCAGACTTACCTAATGAGAGCTTTAATTTAAGTAAAATAACGCCTATGTTAGGAAGCAGCATTACAAAGTTAGAAAATTTGCATCAAATATGCTTACTACAGTATCCGATCCAATCGGGACCATCATATTCAAACTTACCTAAGCGAGAGCTTTTGATTGAGTACCTACACGCCTATGTTACGATGCAGCGGTAAAAAGTTCGAAAATTTGCATATTGACATTTTGAATATGCAAATTTTTTATGCAAATTTTCGAACTTTTTAACGCTGCGTCGTAACGTAGGCATGTAGGTACTCAAACAAAACCTCTCGCTTAGCTAAGTCTGAATATGATGGTCCCGATTGGATCGGATACTGTAGTAAGCATATTTGATGCAGATTTTCTAACTTTGTAACACTGCTTCCTAACATAGGCTTTATTATAGTTAAATTAAAGGCCTCTTAAAGAGAAGTCCGGATATGAGAGTCTTGTATAGATTGGATGTCAAAATATGCAAATTAGCAAAACACGATGGCGAAAACAGCATAGAATTTGCAGATTACAGTGTCAAATCCAGACGGGACCATCAAACTCAGACTTACCTAATGAGAATTTTAATTTAAGTACAATAACTCCTAGGTTAGGAAGCAGGGTTAAGAAGTTAGAAAAAATAGAATAAATTTTGCATACTACAGTATCCAATCCAGTCTGGACCAACATAATCAGACTTGGCTAAATGAGAGTGAAGCCAAAGGCATATCGAAGCAGTATGGAAGCTACAAGACTTAAAACAATGGTAAGATGAAGGGAAATCGGCAGTACTTTGGCTTGACAATTCAAAGTGGATCAGAAGAGGTGTGGCTGGAGGCCCAGAAGGTATCGAAGCAGTATGGAAGCTACAAGAGTTGAAATAGTGGAAAGCTGAAGGGAGATTGTCAACTTCATCTTCTTCCACTCCTGAATCGGCCGATTCTTGGGATAGTACTTCGGCAGGACGATTCAAAGTGTATCAGAAAAGATTAGGCTGGCGGCCCCCCAGGGCATATTGAAACAAAGAGTATGGAAACTACAAGAGTTAAAATAATGGAAAGCTGAAGGGAGATTGTCAACTTCATCTTCTTCCACTCCTGAATCGGCCGATTCTTGGGATAGTACTTCGGCAGGACGGTTCAAAGTGTATCAGAAAAGATTAGGCTGGCGGCCCCCCAGGGCATATTGAAACAAAGAGTATGGAAACTACAAGAGTTAAAATAATGGAAAGCTGAAGGGAGATTGTCAATTTCATCTTCTTCCACTCCTGAATCGGCCGATTCTTGGGATAGTACTTCGGCAGGACGATTCAAAAGTGTATCAGAAAAGATTAGGCTGGCGGCCCCCCAGGGCATATTGAAACAAAGAGTATGGAAACTACAAGAGTTAAAATAATGGAAAGCTGAAGTGAGATTGTCAACTTCATCTTCTTCCACTCCTGAATCGGCCGATTCTTGGGATAGTACTTCGGCAGGACGATTCAAAAGTGTATCAGAAAAGATTAGGCTGGCGGCCCCCCAGGGCATATTGAAACAAAGAGTATGGAAACTACAAGAGTTAAAATAATGGAAAGCTGAAGTGAGATTGTCAACTTCATCTTCTTCCACTCCTGAATCGGCCGATTCTTGGGATAGTACTTCGGCAGGACGATTCAAAGTGTATCAGAAAAGATTAGGCTGGCGGCCCCCCAGGGCATATCGAAACAAAGAGTATGGAAACTAGAAGGGTTGAAGTTGTGGTAAGCTGAAGGGAAATCGGTAGCTTCACCTTCTTCCACTCCCAAATCGGCCGATTCTTGGGATAGTACTTCGGCAGGACGATCCAAAGTGTATCAGAAAAGATTAGGCTGGCGGCCCCCCAGGGCATATCGAAACAAAGAGTATGGAAACTAGAAGGGTTGAAGTTGTGGTAAACTGAAGGGAAATCGGTAGCTTCACCTTCTTCCACTCCCAAATCGGCCGATTCTTGGGATAGTACTTCGGCGAAGATCGGTGGCATGCAAATCGTGAGTGGCGGACTGGATTGTCGAAGTGGTTGTAGTACGATTTGGAAGGAAACAAATGGCAGAGGTCACCTGAAGATTTGAGGCCATAAGGAGGGTGCTAGTACTTGAGCAATTTGAATTTGGCGCACATTTATCTACTTATGACAAGTCTAGACTCATTTCCTGCTGGGGTAGTTTCGCGCCTACGTGGTCGCATCGCGCCTACGTGAGCGCGATCGCGCCTACGTGGACGCGATCGCGCCTACTAGGCGCGATTATGTTGCAGCGCATGGTCGCTCAGCTGACTATGGCCGAGCCGCGAGTGGAACATTCTTGGTGTTATATATTCTTGACAGTATGTATCTGTGGTGCCTGGTAAATTCCCAAGACCTCCTAGATGTTTAGATAGTTTTCGTCTTTTTCGGTAGATTTCAGTGTTTTCTAACATTTAACATCTAACATTTCTAACCATCTAGAGCCCAAAAATGTAAAATTATCTAGAGCTGTTTCTAGTGGTTTTTAGCCCGCTTTACGCTTTTAACCGATTTTTCAGCGATTTTTAGTCCCGAAATTTGAGCTCAGCAGAAGAAAGACCATCCCAGCCACCCGGGCTCAAACTCCAAACCCCTCCTCCTTTGACGATGACCTGTTATGTATGTGCAATAGTGCGTACAGACTTAAACGTAGAACGCTTCTGCACGACCACAATCTTTTCGCAAAAGTAGGAAAAGAGAAATAATATCGGTTTTAACAAATTTAAAATTGAAATTTCCCTGTCCTTTTAAATCGGCAATTGGTTTTTACTCGATTTGGATGTGGATTGATTCCCATACGTACGCTTTGTATTCGTACGATTTAGGGAGCGTGTCAAAATTAGGTGCCCGTTTCCGACCCAGGAAATGCAAGAAGCGGGCCCGGAAGAGGGGCCCGCTTCCGGGCCTCCTTTTCGGCCGGCCACCCAGGATCCGGGGTGCCCTCTTTGCTAGCATAGCTTTACACCTGCTGTAATCAATCTTGCATTGACAGGCAATGGACCCGATGTATAAACATCTTTGACAGTCCGGTCAATTGTGGTGTCAAGTGCGTCTCTCTCAAGCAGCGTGATAGAGCGATATTAACGGCCAACGCGGGAATTACGTACAGTATTTTCAACGGGGCCAGTGTTATTGTTCGTAATCTTCACTCATTATCCTATTAGTAGGTTTGCCTCTAGGTGGCATACTGTATCCTATTAATGGGACTACAAAAAAGACTTGGAAAGAGCTTCGAATGGTCTGGCAGGTCCGAATTATGAAATGGGCAGTGCACTGTTCTCCCTGCATAGAACGAAATTAGCTGACTGCCGGCGCTACTTATTTGGCAATAACGACCTGCGGTCTGTGCGTGGGCGCTTGCAGTTAAAGAGAAGTCAACATAGCCAGTTTATTAAGAAATCAGTAGTGCGCTGCTCTGCCTACATAGAAAGTAGCTGACTGCCAGTGCGAGGGTACTGATTTGTCAATGATGGCCTGCCGTCTCTGCCGTCGTCCGTCGGCGCTTGCAGTTTAACAGAGGTCAAGCTAGCCAGTTTATTAACAGATCGGTAGCACACAGTTCTGCCTGCATAGAAATGTGGGCACCAAAGACAAATGGCAGAGCAACCGACTCATACAAAGGTATGGTGGTAGCATAGCAGCACGCGTTTAGCAGTCCCAGCTGTGCGAACGTTTTGGCCGGTCAGGTAGTAACTTAATCTCTTAATAGGCCGCCAGCAGACAGCTCAACAGCTGCAGGCCGGATCCGGCCATGGAAAACTGTGAACAGCAGCCTATGAAGCCCGGAAGAGGGGCCCGGAAGCGGGGCACGGAAATGGGGTGGCCACCTCGGAAGCTGGGTATTAGAGCCGGAAGATGGGTCGGAAACGGGCACCTGATTTTGACATGGTCCCTTAGCATCGCTTCACATAAGAAACTACGTATTTAGCTGTTTCAGTGTGAACAAAAAATCAGCGGCCAGTTCCTGGAGGAAACCGAACTACTAGCTGACGCTCGAAATTTTCGGAAGGAAGAAGAAATACGTAGGTCCGCCGGTCAGGACCATCAAGTCGTAAACGGATTTAGGGGTGTCTAGCAATGTCTGCTCGTGTTCAGCTCTACGAGTCACAATAACTGTTTGTGTGCATTTGAACGTGTTTGTTTTTGTTCGATTTGCTTCCATTATAAAACTTTCTTTGAACTAACAAAGCTGAAACCGATACAATTTGTTCAAACTTCAAACTGAGAGCAAGTACAACTACCGAAATTAGTTGATCAGGCGATGTCTGGTTTCAAGAATTTCTTGCGACAGCCGAAAACACTCCTTGAACTTTGCAGGCTCTTCAGGATAATGTGAAAGAAACTTATTCTGGGTCGAAAGACACGTTTTCTCCTTGGCCGCTCATGGTTTTTTCTCACTGTAGCTGGACGAATCATTATTCGAGCATTTCTTTGAGATAGAACAACTTTACACTGGAAAAGCAAAATTTTATGAGTCACCTACCCACTCATAAAATGCTAGGAACACACAGTCATAAATCATAAAATCATAGTATGAGGCAAAACGTTTATGAGACAGGCGCCCTCATAAATTCGATGATTTTATCATATTTATGAGATATGAGCTCATACTTATGAAAGTATGAGTTCACCTTTATGAAACCGGTGTTCTCATAGAATCATAAAAAATCTGTCATAATATGAGCTCATAACTTTTATGAAATCGGCCCCTGGTCGGGCCCGACCGACCAGCCACTTTAAACTAATAAAACTTGTAATTTCTGTCAATTTTAAGCTCAGAATGCTCTTTAAGCACGAAGGCTTACTTTTTCCAAATTTTCTCGCCTTTGTTGGGCAACGGCCCAACCTGGCAACTTTAAAGTTTTACACATCCTTTGCAAAATCCTGAATACTATGTCACCGCTTTTGTGATGCATCGCACTTTAAGGGCTGGAAAATGGGTTGGGGTAGCTAAAATCCGGAAATTTCCGAGTCGGCCTACCGATCTTGGGCGAGGTAGCGGCAATTTTGGTGGGTGCGCCCACGTCCAGGAACAAAAGCCGGCTTTTAGTAAGTAAGTAAATTTTATTCAACACGAAAAAGCCTGCATACCACTTCTGTCAGATGAAGGGGCGAGCTGGGCCGATTTCCGACTCGAAAGCCCTACCCCGAATGAATTGGGAAAAGTCGAGGCATTCCACTTTTGAGCGGAAGCGAGCCAAAGACTGTAAGTCAATGATTTCAGAAGGCAAGTTATTCCAAATACGTACAACTCTGTGTGCGAAGAAATTTTTGCTCACATCAAGACGAAAATGCTTAGGATAAAGTTTTAAACTGTGACCTCTAGTACGTGATTCAAGGACAAACGTAAACAAACACTCAACGGGCAAATCTGCAAGACCCCTGACTATCTTAAAAACCATTACAAGGTCTCTAATTATTCTGCGTTCTTCTAAAGATTTAATGTTTAACTGCAGTAAACGTTCTGGGTACGTTAAAGATTGCAAACCAGGTAAACGACGAGTGAATGAGCGCTGTACTCTTTCTACCAATTCAATATCTGATAATAGGTATGGACTCCAAACTTCGGATGCATATCCAAGTTTCGACCTCACAAAGACAAAATACATTTGTAAAAGGAAATTTCTGTTCCGTGATTGAAAAACCCGAAAAATTGAGTTTACGGCCTGGAAAGCTTTGGTATACGGCGGGATTCTATCGGAAGCCCTGTAATTTTTCCTGAAAATCAAGTAACTACCGTAACGCGGTACCTGCTTACGGCCCTTGGTGAAAAAAGCTGCCGAAAATTTTGTACTCGGACAGTACCCCCACACCGCAATTACCGATATATATTTACGCTTGTGCGGCGTAGTATTGGGCTCAGGTTTAGAATGAGGATTTAATTTAAGCATTAGTTCATGCTCTAATCGAGCTTTAAACCTGTGGTTACGCTCAAGTTAAACAAATCAGCCCCCTACCAAAGTAATATACTAATTGACGCAACTATGACGCATACCAGTCGGACGGTAAAATGACACTACAGTATCTATCTACTCAATAAATTCGCGTCGAAAACCGTAAACAAACAATTCAAATGAACAGGGCTTCCGATACATTCCCGCCGTATAGCAATATATTGACAATGCCTGGAGAACTTTAAATTTGAGGATACTATGACGCCTAGGTCAACAATTTGATCCACTGCTGGTAACAGAGTTTCTCTTATTTGATAAACAGTTCTTGCATTTCCGTATCCTAAGTGCAAAACAGAACATTTTTGAATAGCCACATCCAGTTGCATTTGTGTAGCCCACTCATAAACATTAAGTAAATCGTCTTTTAGCATATCGTTTTGACAAAATCTGCTAGTTGCAAAATATAATTTTGCATCATCTGCGTAAAGTTTCAAATGTGAAAAACGTATAACCTTTTCAAGATCATTTATGTAAATTAAAAAAAGAACAGGGCCTAACAAACTACCCTGGGGAACACCAGAAGTCACACTTTCTAAAGAGGAAGAATTACCATCCAGATGAACATACTGTTTTCTATCAGTAAGGTAAGCACATAACCATGCTAACAGAGTACCAGAGATCCCTATTTGTCGAAGTTTAAATAACAACTTTGGATGAGATACACTGTCAAAAGCTTTTGCTATGTCGAGATATATAATGTCTACTGTTTGATGGGTATCCAACATACTTGTCCAATCGCTGAGGCAAGAAAGTAACTGGGTAACAGTAGAGCGCTTACTCAAAAAACCATGTTGCGCTGTTGATATCTTATTATAGGTCCTTAAATAATTTACCAAACATTCCCTAACAATTGACTCCAAAACTTTACTAGAAGCACAAAGCAGACTAATCGGTCTGTAATTTTGAACACTTGAATGTGAACCTTTTTTATGCAACGGTATAATCTTAGATACCTTCCATTCATTAGGCAATTTTTGAGAAGCCAACGAAAAACTAAAAATTCGTTCAAGAGGGAAAGCGATAACAGAACTGAGTTTACGCAAAAAAGAATTGATGTATTTCATCAGGACCAGCAGATTTCTTAGACGCCAACTGAGACAAATCAGTTATTACATCTACTAAATCAACATTTACAGAGGATGGAAGTGGAGCTTCAATAAAACGATCAGTAACTAAAGGAATACCATCGTCCACTTTAAACACTGAAGCAAAATATTTGTTAAATAATTCAGCTTTCTCACTAGAATTTGAGACGGGAAGTCCGGTATTGGATTCAAGCACAGGAATTTCTGTATTGCAAGTTAAACGAGATCTTACAAATCTCCAAAAACGATTCGTACATCTTGATGTTAAGACAGCATTTTCTGCTAGAAATTCGTCTCTGCGCTTCAATCTCCTAGCCTCACGCACAGCAGTTAACCAGTTTTGCTTATGGTCATCAGTGCGATTTTTCTTGGCTTTAGGTGGATGGACGAGGTGATTTGGGTTCTGGTCAAATTGAGGGTGGGAAAACCCCGGCCCGCCCCTCGCGGCCCATGTACGTACTGTATGTTTATATCGCCATTTTACTGTTTTGGAACGTTGCTGTTTAGTTAACGGAACTGTTTAGGGGGCGTGCAAAAATTACGTAATGGTATTTTTGCCCATTTTCGGACCCCCCTCCCCCCGGATAATCGCCCGTAATAATTTCTTGACCCTCCTCCCCTAATTACGTAATAATTTGGCTACCCCCCCGGAATTTCAATTTTTTGAAGAGTTAGAGCCGAAAATTTTCCGTTCAATTCTATGCAAATGACGTTCTTATTAAAATAGCATCTGTATACAGTAACAATTGATAATTTTCTTAGTTTTCTTTATTGATGAGCTACAATTACGTACATGTACGTATACTTTTAGTTTTGCGTAGAAGCGATCATTGGATGGCGTTTTGTTAAAGATGAAACCAAAGTGTTTTATACTGGATTTTAAGGCTGCTTCAATATTGCTTGACTGATAATCGATAGTATTAAACCAGAGTTCGTGCGGGACCCAAAAAGTCAGGGAATTTGGTGTCCAGTCAGTTAAAAAATTGATAGCAGTAGAATCCTCTCTCGCCCAAGGGGCCCTGTCAGAGCTTTGCACACCACCCTTTTGAAAATGGGACTTCTAACTTTCCACAACTACTACAACTTGAAATTTTACCCTCAGAATACCATTTAAGAGCCGGTCTCTGACAGCATCGACCCTGTCTCCCATGCCCTATTGAGAGTTGAAATTTTGACTTTCACCGATTCCGCCCAAATTTGGTGTGGTAGTAGCATCTGATGAGTTATACTGGACCTGCAAAGATTAGTTCGATTCAACGCCCCAGAGTGGAATAATGCGCTCCAGAAATTTTCGCTCCTTAACTATGGGACGAAAAATTTGGAGCTTATTTTCTTGGGAATTAGTGCGAGTTGCGAATTAATATTTGGGTCTTTTATTAGTTGCTTGAATGTCTCTCAAACGCACTGCTTAGATTTACAAATTTCGGAAAAAAATTATTTTCGACCCCCTTTGACCCCATAAAACCCCCCAAAATACCCCCCCAGACTGCGCTGTTTTATTTCAGAACTTTGTAGCGCTATGATTTCTGCATTTATTGGTGTAGCCAAATTTGGCATTTGGGCTGCGGAACAACGTCATTTTTGGCCTCAAAGAAATTTTATCCAGTCAGAAAACTGCACAGGTTGACCCAAAAATACAGGAATTTACTTCCAGCTTTTGATTGAGAAGTCGGATCTCTTAGGCTTCGGTCTCATTTGAAAGAGCGTGCCCTGGCCGATCGAACAGTTGGTCGCCAGCCAAAAACAAACCACACAGTCCGGTACTGAAAGAGTCTATAATGAGCACGTTCAGCACATTGCGCTTTTCTTCCCTTTTTGAGTTTTTAATACTGTTATTTTAATAGTGAAATTTTATTTTAATTTAATATTAATATAATAGAACTAGCCGATTTTAATTTTAATTTAATATTAATATAATAGTCCCCTGTTAGTTTTAATTTAGATTTAATATTAATACTATTAAATAACAATTTTAATAGTATTTTAATAGCATTTTAATATAGATTCTAAAATGAACTTCAAAAGTTTTGGACACACTTTACCGAATTGGTGAAACAACATCATTTGCTTGAAGTTGTTAGTGTAAGTTGAAAATTTAATCAGAGATCCAACTTAGAAGCATTTTCTCTGTAAATTCATGACCATTCTTTTCAAAATGATTTTGTCTGAACATGGTTTTTTTAAGCATACATGTAACAGAGGAGTCCGGGGGGTCTGCCCCCCACTCGAGTTAGGCCAGACCTCCCAGATGGGGATGGGGACCCCTCCCTCGAGACGACTTTTCCGACCCCGTTCCGATTTTTCTGGCAAGTAATTTTTTGAGCAAATTTTTCTGAAATTTCAGACGCAAAACTTTCTGAAATTTCAGACGCAAAAATTGCCAAAATCGCCTGTAAAGCAACACTTTTTAGCTGTATTTCAGCCCAAATTAGCGATTCTTGACGATTTTAGCCGAAAAATTGCGATTTTTGAGCGTTTTTAGTGCCCAAACCCCTCCCAAAATTTGGGCTCAGACCCACCACCAACCCCGTCTCCCTTCCACAGATGACCTGTTAAGATATTCGAAATTGCATTCGAACAGAACCTAGGCATTAAAATTTGAAAGAAAATATTGATGCATAGTTATAGAGACATTTTTGACAGGAAAAGACTGTTACATAGGTTATTAAGTAGACTAGGTCCTTTTATCATTCATGCCTATTACTGAGAAAAGTTCCACAGTTTCCAAGATTCGAGATTCAGAGGGCTGTCAGGCACCTTCAATTTTTATCATTTTCTGAGGTAAAATTCTGATTTAAATTCTAGTATTGCAGGTAACTCCTTCATTGTCAAACAAGGTAAAACTATTAAAATGCTATTAAAATACTATTAAAAATAAATTTTAATATTCAGCCCCTCTTTGCATTTTTAATTTAATTTAATATAATAGTAGGCCCTCAATTTTAATATTAATATAGATTTAATACTATTAAAATGGCACTATTAATAATAGTTTTATTTTAATATTAATATATTAAAATAACAGTAGTTTTTAAGAGCCAGTTCGCGAGAGAATCGACCACGTATGTATGTATGTATGTATGTATGTATGTATGTATGTATGTATGTATGTATGTATGTATGTATGTATGTATGTATGTATGTATGTATGTATGTATGTATGTATGTATGTATGTATGTATGTATTACGCAAATTTTGTTTAGACCATTCATTAGAAACTGCAAGGTCACAGACCAACACAGACAAAAGAGCAAACCCAAGAATGTCTATAAGGTCTAAAAGATCAGTCAAGCAGATCATCTGTCTCTGTTGCACCACAGTTCATCCTCGTTTTGAAACGGTTTTAAACTCCTCATCGTTTATCATCGCGCTGTACAAAAATGTAGTCATCAGTATCTTGGGGCTGTTCAACATAAAGTTCATCTTCATCCCTCAAGGACTAAAACACAATGGCCAATCTCAAAACCATTATGGACTTAGCGTAATTCATTGAACAAATAGTGGGTTGCAATTACTTTCAGTTCGCTGCCGCTTTTGTACGAGGCCGTTTAACGAAGCCTGCCTAACTCACAGACAGAATGAGAAAGAAATCGATACTGTGATAATGATACATACATACATAATACATACATACATACATACATACATACATACATACATACATACATACATACATACATACACACATACATACAAACAAACAAACAAACAAACAAACAAACAAACAAACAAACAAACAAACAAACAAACAAACAAACAAACAAACAAACAAACAAACAAACAAACAAACATACGTGGTCGATTCTCTCGCGAACTACAGGGTGTCTCAAAAAAATGATTCACATTTCTTTTTACTGCCATTTTCGTAAATTTTGACCAAATAGGCTGAAATTTGGACCCATAGGTGCCAAAAGTCGGGCAATCTTATGTGTTAAAGTTTGGTGCACTAGGCTTGACTCAACTCCGAAATTTCAAAAAAGTGAAATTTGGTTACATTTCAATAGTGAAAGGAAGTCACCAGAAAAATGGAAACATTTCCTTTTCCTATATCTTTTCTAATTTTGACGGAATTGGATGAAATTTGGATGTAAACGCAGAAGTTCAGGAAAGTGAATTCGTGTGTAAAAAGTTGACGCATGAACTCCAACGCTATCGTTAGAGTTTAGGCGATAATGTAGTGTAACGTTTTTTCGGTGACCGGCTTTTGGTATTGAAATTACCAAAGGAAATTTCACTTCTTTTGAAATTTCTCGAGAATTGGTCAAGCTTAGGTGCACCAAATTATTAAGACATAAAATTGCCCGAGTTTGGGCACCTATGGTCCACATTTCAGCCCATTTGGTCAAAATTTGCGGAAATGGCAGTGAAAAGAAATGTGATCATTTTTTCGGTGACCGGCTTTCACTATTGATTTAACAAATTTCACTTTTTTTGAAATTTCTCGGGAAGGGTCAAGCCTAGTGCACCAAACTTTAACACATAAAAATTGCCCGAGTTTTGGCACATATGGTCCAAATTTCAGCCATTTTGCCAAATTTGCGGAAATGGCAGTAAAAAGAAATGTGATCATTTTTTGAGACACCCTGTGGCTCTTAAACACTCAAAAAGAGAAGAAAAGCGCAAATGTGCTGAACGTGCTCATTATAGCCTCTTTCAGTACCGGACTGTGTGGTTCGTTTTTGGCTGGCGACCAACTGTTCGATCGGCCAGGGCGCGCTCTTTTCAAATGAGACCGAAGCCTAAGAGATCCGAATTCTCAATCAAAAGCTGGAAGTAAATTCCTGTATCTTTTGGTCAACCTGTGCAGTTTTCTAACTGGATAAAATTTCTTTTGAGGCCAAAAATGACGTTGTTCCGCAGCCCAAATGCCAAATTTGGCTGCACCAATAAATGCAGAAATAATAGCGCTACAAAGTTCTGAAATAAAAAAGCGCAGTCTGGGGGGTATTTTGGGCGGTTTTTATGGGGTCAAAGGAATCGAAAATAATTTTTTTTTTTTTTTTTTTTTTTTTTTTTTTTCCGAAATTTGTAAATCTAAGCAGTGCGTTTGAGAGACATTCAAGCAACTAATAAAAGACCCAAATATTAATTCGCAACTCGCACTAATTCCCGAGAAAATAAGCTCCAAATTTTTTCGTCCCATAGTTAAGGAGCGAAAATTTCCGGAGCGCATTATTCCACTCTGGAGCGTTGAATCGAACTAATCTTTGCAGGTCCAGTATAACTCATCAGATGCTACTACCACCAAATTTGGGCGGAATCGGTGAAAGTCAAAATTTCAACTCTCAATACGCAAGGGTCGATCGGCCCAGAGACCGGCTCTATAAATGCGTTTTTAACAGCCAATTTTTAAAAATTCCAACCCTTGTTAGAATGTTCTCACTCTGGTTGGTCAGAGAAATTTGGCTCTGGTCAGGGAATCGCTCACGAACCTGTAAGTGGGATCGAGTCGATAAGTGTTACCCTTATCCCTTGCATATGACCGATTTTTCACCTATCGCATAAGAACGCTATACGCGATAGCTGTTTTTTCTCTTTACGCGATAGGTGCCTGTTCTTTACGCTACGGGGTGCCTGTTCTATACGCGAGGTGCCTGTTCTATAGGCGATAGGTGCCCCGTACTATAGGCGATAGGTGCCTGCCCGTTCTATACGCGATAGGTGCCTGTACTATAGGCGATAGGTGCCTGTTCTATACGCGATAAAAGCTGCCCCATACGCGATAGTGCCGCCTGGCACATGCGATAGGTGCCTGTTCTATACGCGATAGCTGCACAAACTTTTACGCCCCACTGTAGGACACTGGCAGAT